>JWZX01000612.1:0-13182 GCA_001275005.1 Chrysochromulina tobinii
ACACGACAAGGACGGATGCGACGAACGAACTTAGGCTACACGAAGCCATTCGACAGGCACTTGGCGAGCTCAAGAGCGGCGCAGCCACCACACCGGTTGAATGGGAGTCTCTTCTGCGGAGCACCTTCCAAAACACCAAAACGCCGAGCGCAGAGGTGTGGTGCGTCGGAGGCGGCGACAGTCAGGCAGATGCCATAGGAGGGCGGGTTTTCTGCGACATCGATAGCGCAGAGGAACCACGTGGCGGCGAGGCATCCTGGCTCTGTCGTTTAGACGTCGACGAGCAGGGGTTCCTCGAAGGCTGGATGGAGCGCGCGTGCAGCGTGCGCGCAAAATTCAGGTTCGACGCGGAGGGCTATCTTTGTTTCCGTGACGGCCCGAGGCTTGACCTGCAACAGCTAGCGCAGTTCGACCCGGCGGTGCAGCTCGTGGCGCGTGCGCGGATAGCGCTCAAGGACGTAGACGTCCTTCCTGGTGACGGGATTAAAAGGCAGGAGACGCACGTGCAGCTGGCTGCGCAACGTAATCTATGGGAAAAACTCACAACCTGGTCGGCGAGGATTAAGGCGACACGGATTTATACGCTTGACGGCGGTTGGCGCGAGGTTAAGACGGACGGAGGACGGGTGAAGATTGCTACGAGGGCTGCAATCGACCACGAGGGGCACGTGCTTGGAGGTCGGATATGCGAAGAGGACGTGAACGAGGACAATTATATCGCAGAACTCGCTGCGCAGCTCGACGCGCTCACGGACGCGACTTCACGAGGGCCTGATGAGAGGATCATCATGGTTTTCGACGCCACGTCGCCGGTGCGGGCGATGCTTCGGTTTGGGCGACTTAGTGCTCGTGCGCGCGGAGATCGGCTCGCCGCGGAGCTGCTCGAGCATTTTGAACGTCTTCGGCGGCGGGTGGCGGCCTTGGTACTCATCTGGCAGACGTCGCACGTGGGCGAGCCGGTCAACGAGTGGGTCGACGTGATGTGCGACAAGTTCGGGGTGGATGATGATTATCCGATCCCGAGGGGCAAGGTGGAATTTGCCTCTCTCATCTTCCCGGACCACAAGGGCCCGGCGCAGACGTACGCCTTGGATGGTATGAGTCGCGTCGTCGCGCAACGCTTACGCAACAGAGTGCAGGATACAATTTTGCGCGCTCCTGATGAGCATGTACAGCTTCTTGGGATGACAACGGAGGTGCAGCAGATTTGCGATGAGATCGCATCAAGACGCTGTCAGTATGTGGATCAGCCGTACGCAGACTTGCGGGTGCGGCGAGTGCTGGCAGCTGAATGGTGCCCATTTGGATGCACTGAACACGGCGAGGGGTGGCGCGAAATTCATCCCTCTGCGGTTGCGAGGCGACGGGTGCTGCAGCTTCCAAAGCTCGCGACCCTGGTAGCGACTACTCTAGGCGCCCGACCTGGTGCAACAGGCCTGATCTCGGCGCAGGATCAGCAGGCTCTGGGCGGGGATACGGTGCAAGCCGGGGACGCGATTGGATGGCGGGGCAGATGGTTTGCGCGGGCGGAGCGGCCACCCACATGGTGGCATTTCCACTTTGAGTGCACAGGGGCACCTATGTTGGCGGCGCGGAAGTCCTACGCGCTGGCGGCGGTGGCGGCGCGACGCTGCATGGTAACGTTGCAGAGGGGCCGCGAGCTGGTTCCGCACAGTCAGCTCGACGATCTCATCCTGCTCATACATCAAGGTCTGAGAGGCTGGGAGGCGGAAGACGGTGCCACAGGGTCGGTAGCCCAGCGGCAGAGCCTACGGGCTCGCATCCAGCGGAGCGTAACGGATGCGTGGGAGACTGAGCTTCTGCGGGCAGGAGCGGCGGGCGCCATTCGAATTTCTGGATCCGGAGCAGACACCAGTGGGCGATGGAGGCTTGCGCTGACGGAAATGGTGCTGAGTGGGTGCCAGATGCAGAAACTGGGCAAGGAGCATTGCGCGGAGGGGAGGAGGGCGTTCTGGGGACACCTCGGCGACCTTCGACTTCTGGGCAAGATCTTTACGGCCTGGAGTCGCGCACTTCTGCACACCACGGCACGCCGGGTGGCGGCGCTGCGGGAACTGCGGACGGCAAGAGAATTTGTCACGAGTGTCACGACGGGAGAGAGGAGGCGTCTGCGTAAGGAGGTTGCGACGAGGCTGGCTGAAGTTGACGAGGAACCGGCGGGAAACGCACCAGGCGAGTGGCTCCGGTTGCGCGCGTGGGTGGCGTGGCGCATGGCGCTGGCACAAGGACTCGGCAGAAGCGGCAGGTGCATCGTCCACGGTGCGGTGCGCGAATCTCTGTGCGAGCAACTGCTCGAGGCTTCTACTGGGCGACGGCAGGAGATCTCGAGAGCCCGCGAAGGGGTGGCCACGCTGCGTGCGTGGAAGAAATTCGTCTGGCGGCGATGGCTACGCACGGGCGGGTGGGCTGCGTTTGACCTTTGCCTTCGTAAGGAAGACAGGATCAGGCGAAATCGGGCGCTTGCGGCTCAACGGGATGGCATGCGCCGATGGGCTCGCAGGGCGGACGGCACCAAGTGGCTCATTCTTACGGAGGCCGAGACGGAGGAGCGATTCGAGCTTTGTCACGAGGGGCTGCGGGCCCTCCTCGCACTCAAGCAGGTCCTCAGCGCTGGCGAATGGAAGGCGCTTGGAATTCACAATTTGCGACTCGGTCACTTCATTAGGGTCGGACAGTTGTTCTACGGCCCGGAGGAGAATCCCTCCGGCCACACTTTGAGTGGACACGAGGCGATGGACGTGGGTGAACCTGTGCGACTTGAGATTGAACCAAGATGGGATCCACAACGTGGAAAGCGCCGCAGGCAGGAGGTGCAGCGCTCGCGGCGGGAGGTTCGACAGCGTGTCGCCATGGGCCCGGTCGTTGCTGGTCAGGAGGCGGACGATGGGGGGCGGTGGGCCGTGCGTCGCATCATGGCGGTGCGCCGACACGAGGGACGGCGCGGCCGCCCTCTGGACGTCCTCGTGGAGTGGGAAGGCGAAGATTCCGATGGAGATCTCTGGGAGGAATCCTGGGTCAGTGTCACATATCTCTCGAAGGACCTACGTGACGAAGCGAGGAAGCTCGAGAGCGAGTTGTTCGGGACGCGCGGTGCGCAGGCGCCTAGTCGGCGGGCCGCCCAGCGAGACGGGGCGCGACAGAGACAGGAGAGAGAGAGAGAGACCATGCAATGGAGCTCGCGACTACGAGAGCGGGCGAGAGGGGCGCTCGTGTAACCCCGCAGCTTTCGAGCCGCAACCGAGAGTTGACTGATGGCTTTCATCAGCTTCAACACTCGCGTTGTTGAACACCGTACACGCTTAGTATGCCTGGGGGAGACCCCCTCGCCACGTGTACGCTGCCGGTAGGCGTTGGTTACTTACTTACTTACTTACTTCTTGCGTTCACGTGGTCGCGACGCAGGTCGCTGGTCGGGGGTAACCCCTGTGTGAGTGTGCGAATACGCCGGAGGGGGGTGCGCGTGTGCGCCTCGTGTACGTGTACATGTTCGGTATTTATACCACCACCCATGACCACCACCACACCTTGCTACCGGCACTCGCGTTTTAATCCGCGTCCGGTCCTCGCACCTCCGGTAGCCGAAACCTCAAGCTCAACGAAAAAGGACGTGGCGAGCATCCGTTCTCTCCGCTCAGAGTTTGCTCAGAGTCTCTCCTCGAGCTGCTGCTCAGCTGCTATAAGCACGGTCGGCGCCAAGCGGCGCGACTATGCACACTGACACCGCACAAAGCATGCTCGATGCTCCGCTTTTCGCCTAGCTTAGCTCAGATCGTCAACTGCTCAACTCCCCACGCAGGCGCCAGGAGCGAGGAGGAGGGCGGGGCAGGGTGCGTCGTGTCCGGTGGCCACTCTCCACGCGTCACCGGCGTCAGCGGTCTTCGGCTTGTCAAAAGCGCCTGGTCACAGCTTCCGACAGGGTCGCGGGCACGCGGCTCATGCACATCTTCACGCAGCAGCCCACCTCCGCTTCAGTGCGTCGCGCCATCGCCACGCCTTTTCAGGTCACGCCATACCGGCTCGGCACGATGCCCAACGCAAGACTCCCCCACCGGGCGTACCTCGGGCACCGGGCGCGGCCGCCTCTACATCCTCTCGCTCACGCCACCTCCCCGATGCCGCCCGCAGGGGGCCTCGAGCACGTACATGTCCGCCCAGCGGCCCGTGTCTTCATAGCATGCTTGCCATCAGCCACCCACCACCCGCCATACCCGCTGGAGACGGCGTCCCTCACGTAGTCGAGGCACCGCGCTGTACCGGGCGCTATTTGGAGCGGAGACGCGCCCCTCACGTAGTCGAGCGGCCGCCCGGCGCGACGCTCTTCACGCACCGACGCTCTTCACGCACCGACGCTCCATCCGCCGCTGTCGCCTACAGCTCGGTGCGCTCCTCTTCGGCTCCAGCCAGCGCTCACGACAGCGCACCTTCTTTTCGTACCGCCTCGTCGGCCGAGGGAGCGGCCTCAGAAGCCGGCGGTGAGCACCGCGGGCGTTGTAGCGGGCACCGCGGGGCGGGCGGCGGCCCTGTCACGCGTCTGGAGAGCGGGCTCCTTCGGCTTGGTGAGAGGGCGCGTCAGCTGCTTGGTCACCACAAACGGCGCGCCCTTCATCACCGGCCGCGCCTTGTGAACGAGCGCCTTCTTGAGCTCCACGAGCGCCGCTGCCTCCTCGACGGCCTTCTGCTGCGCCGTCACGGCGACCTCGGCCTCCTTCTGCGCACGACGCGCCGCCAGCTGCGCCTCGAACTCCTTGCGGCGCTCGAAGCGGTTCTCCGTGCGCTGGAACTTGGCAGCCGAGAGCGAGGTGAGCGGCTTGGTCGACTTGTGCGGCTCAAAGGGCGGCACGGAGAGCACCGTTGGTTTGGTCGCCTTGAACTCACGATCCTTCGCCGCCTGACGCTCCTCCTCTTGCCGCTTGGCCTCAAAGGCGCTCGAAGCCACCTCATGCCGTGCGTCCGTCGTGAGGCTAAAGGGCGCCGGCGCCGTATGCTTCGACTCCACGGTCGGCTTCCACGCCTCGGGCACGACGAGCATCTTGCGCGCCTTGAAGACACGCGCGGCCGCCTCCGCCTTGGCCTGCTCCTCGTGTCGGTGCTTCTGTGTCTGCTCGGCCATCTCGTGCCGCGCGACCGACTCGAGCTCAAACGGCTTGGGCATCGTCACCGGTCGCGTGGCCACCTGCTTCGCGGGCGAAGCCTTCGAGTGATCGGGCATCGGGCGCGCCTTGAATGCCTCGAACGTGGGCTCGACTGCGGCGGGCGCCTCGCGCGCGCGCAGGCTCGTGTTGAGCTTGGGCGAGATGGGTTTCGTAATCTTGCGCGGCGTCACAATCGCGAGCCCCGCCGCCTTGCCGGCCAAGAGCTTCTTGTTGACCGGTTTCGCCTTGAAACCAGGGTACGCGGGCGCCGACTGCGTCGAGCCCGCGTCTGAGCGCTCATCATCGTCCTTCGTCGCAGAGCGTCGGCGTTGCGACGAGGGAAGGTTAGTCGTCGCAAGGTTGAAGACGGCGAACTCGGTCGTCTTGCGCGGCTCGACGCGCTTGACGCCGAGATCGCCTGCCGACTCGAGGACGCGGCGGTCGACGGGACGCGCCTTGAAGGCAGGGATGCTCTTGAGGAGCTCTTCCTCGATCTCTGCGCTTGACTTGGGCTTGGGTTTACTAGCTGCGCGAAGCTCCGACATCAGCGTCGGCGCCACGGGCACCGTCTGCGTGAGCGAGGCCGGCGTAGGCACCTCGGGCGTGGCATCTGCCGGTTTGGAGCGGAAGCGCTGCGGCGTCTTGGTGAACTCCTTCACTTTCTCCATCATCGGCTTCTGTTCGGCATCGACGACGACCTCTAAGCTCTTGTTGCTCGCGTGCAGCTTGAACGGCTCGGGCATCGTCAGCTGCTTGCCCGAGCGTACCGGCATCGGAGGTCCCCCGTCGGCGAACGCCTTGGGCAGCTGCGCCGCCGCCTTCTCGCGCGCCTCCTTGTCGCGCTTGAGCTTCTCGAGCGCCGCGGCGATTTGGCGCTCGTCCGTCGTCGCCTTCGAGCCCTTGTCGGGCCGCGCCACTGTTGCCGTCATGAGGGTCGGCGGCACCGGTTTCGTCGGCTCACGCTTCGCCGCGGGTGCGGCCGGCGCGGCCGGCTTGGGCACGGCCACCGCCGCCGCCGATGCCTTGGTCGTCTTGTTGGCGACTGCGGGCACCGTGTCTGCA
Source organism: Chrysochromulina tobinii (assembly GCA_001275005.1). Classification (NCBI taxonomy): domain Eukaryota; phylum Haptophyta; order Prymnesiales; family Chrysochromulinaceae; genus Chrysochromulina; species Chrysochromulina tobinii. Next base: position 6,216 of record JWZX01000612.1, read on the forward strand.
AGCAACGCGGGCTCAGGTGCGGGCACTGGCGCGGGTGCCGACTTCTGAGCCTCCGAAGCTTTGGTCATCTTGTTGGCGACCACTGGCACGGCGGCGCGGCTTGGCTTGACCGTCTTAGCCGACGAGGGCTGCTCGATGGCCGGCGCGGCGGGGGTGCTGGTCATCACAGGCGTCACATTGAACACGGGGGTTGGTGGTGCGGGCGTGGGCGGCAGTGATGCCTCCGCAGGCGGCGGAGGCGGTTGCGGTGGCGGAGGTTGCGGCGGCGCAGCGACTGATCCGGGGGTCGGTACCGTCTCGCGCGCGTTCATGTCTGTGCAGAACGAGAGGCAGCCGCGATGCGATAGTCAGATGGGGGGATCGAGATCTTTGAGAGACCATGGCGAGGCCGCACGCACTGAACCAGTTGGTCGCGCCGGGCGACATCGCGGAGGCAGTCTGCTTCTCCTTGGTCAGGTCGGCGAAGCGCGGCGCGTCGAAGTTGTACTGCTCCGATCGCACCTTTTTGGTCGCCGACATGGTTCCGACGGCCGGTGGCCTGGCGCGAGAAAGCCTCAAGTGCTGTGAAGGCAAGCAACTGTGGGGTCATGTGGGGTCAAGCAACTCCCCACGTTCTTCCCTAAAATTCTTTGCATACGGACTTGACTTAAACATCGGACAGTGTGGAGTGTGAGTGTCTTTTTTCGAGTTAAAACGGTTTCACCTCAGACGTCAATTGGAATTGCTCAGAATTCAACTCAGAATCTCAGATCAGTCACACTTACTCACTCAATTGTACTCACTCCGCCACTCTCTCCCCCCGTCGCGTGACCCCCTGGCGCCTTGATCGCGTCCTTTCGAGTCCACTAGTAATAAACCCGGGCGGATACGTTGTATCCGGAGCGCTCTGCACCTCTCTGCTCACGGTTGTACTAGGGGCATGCTATCGGGTCGGGCTGTTTTTGGCCCGCACCGTGGACGCGTCCGAGCGAGCATCCGAAGGCGAGCGTACGTGGTTCATGACTCGCTCGACCTTCTCAGGACCGGCAAGACCGATGAGGGCCGCGTCGAAGGCTGCTTTCGAGAGCTGGCCGCCATCGACGCGTGCCATGCCCTCGCGGAGCCGATCGCACGGGCGATCGACGCGCTTGCCAAGCGCCTTGTCGCGGAGCAGCTCGTCGAGCAGCTGCTTCCGCTCGCTCTCGTCCAGCAGTGACAGCTCAACTGTCACCCGCGCCGCTGCCGTCGCGTCCGCAGGGCTGCTGTTACCGGCAGGTACGACACCGCCGGCTACGGACGCGCCGCTGACGCCCGCGACAGCGCCTGTGCCGGCGCCAGCGCCTGTGCCGGCACCAGCGCCTCCAGCGCTGCCGCCGCCGCCCGCAATAGAGGCCCGCGTGCGCGCGGCATACGTAGGTGATGGCGGCGGCTCGGGGGCTTCGAGGCGTGGCTCGGGCGCCTCGTGTGCACCGCCAGAGCGCTGTATCGAGCGGCCGTTGGGCGACCAGCCCTCATCGAACGCGTCCTCGTGGGCGTCGTGCAGAGTCCCCTGCCTCCCCTGCCCCTCGTGCAACGAGCGAGAGAGAGCCATTGCCAACTGAAGGTCGTCATCCTCCTGAGAGGCATGCGGCGGCATTCGTGACGAGCAACTCGCGCCATTGTGAGCAGCACGGGCCTCGTCCACCGCCCCACCGGAGGCGCCCTTGGCCGCGCCGCCCTTGCCGGCCGCCCCACCCTTGTCGCGCGCACCCGCCGCCTTGGCCACCGCCTTGGACGGTGACGACGACGGTGACGACGGCGACGGCGACGGCGACGGCGACGGCGGCGACGGCGACTGCGGCTGCGGCTGCTGCTGCTGCTTGCGCCGTTGCTTGCTGCTCCCCTTGCTCTTCGGCGAGCGGTCCGGCACGACTTGCCACTCACCGTCGTCGGCCACAGTATCCTCCGCCTCCTCCGACCTCACGCTCAGCCGCTCCAGGAGCGCGACTGCACTGCTGGAGGCTGCGCTGCTGGAGGCCGCGAGGCGTTCGGGCGTGTTCATCGGCGGTGCGTCCGCCTGCTTCTTGACCTTCTTGGCCTTTTTGTGCTTGGCGCCGTCCGCCTTCGCCTTGACCTTGCCATCCACTGGCCGCCGCAGGTACCACACCCCTGCAGTGCCCATAACAACGGTGGACACAACAAGTCCGACTTGCCAAGGCCGGAAGGCCTCGTCCCATGGCAGCGCGAGCGGCCACGGCAACGACACGAGCCCCCTCGCTCCCGTTCTGAATGCCTCGATGCTTCCGCTCGGTGACGTTTCGACGCTGCCGAGACCGCCGACTTGCATCAGGGGAGCGGTCCTGATTTAGAAAGGGTCTGGAAGCACCTTCGCTTGAGGTAGTCCACAAACTAGTCCACACCAAAGTTTGGCGAAGAACCGTTTCGGTTCGTGGGTTGTTCCGAGCTCGGGAGAGGTGTGACTTCACGGGAGTGTGTCGTGTGTATGGAATCTCGCCGCTGCTCCGCCCAGGAGGTTCTTTCCGACTCAGATGCCTGACGAGGGCAGCCCTGCTGCGGCTGAGCCGACCCAGGACTCCAAGGGTCGAGCGTTCATGTGCGCGCACAACACACGTTTCGACCACGCACGGACAGCACTGGCGCTGGCGTGCGAGGCAATTGTCGACTGCGTGCGCTGACTGCCTCACTCTGCCTGCTCTGCCGTCGCAGCTCGATGGCCAAGCTTGCCGAGCACAGCAAGCGCGATTCCGTCTGGATGACCATCCATGGCAAGGTGTACGACGTCACCAAATACCTGGATGACCACCCTGGCGGCGAGGAGGTGCTTCTGGACCGCGCTGGCAAGGACGCCACGGAGGACTATGAGGATGTGGGCCACTCGAACGAGGCCCGCAAGGCCCTCCTTCCGCTCGAGATCGGCGAGATTTCGCCTTCAGAACAGAAGGCGTCGGGGAAGGCGAGCAAAGCCGGCGGCGGCGGTGGCGGCGGCGGGCTCGCGATGGCGATTCCGGTGTTGCTCGTGGCCCTCGGCGCCGGCTACTATTTCTACACCAACAACATGGCGTAATTTCCATGGATTTCGCTATGTAATGTCCCCTCAGATCACGCCTCGCGGCGCGTGGCTCAGCTGGTCAGGTGGGCCTAACCACGGCGCGCGACGAGAGAGAGCGGCAGGGCGTAGTCGTGCATAAAAGGCGTCCGAGCACAGTGCCTGCCGGCCAGAGAGGTGTCTGGAAATGGACACGGCATTTTTGTTCTCCCCAGTGCATACAGGATATAAGTACAGTCTGAGCAAACTCGAAGGGGGGATCCGCATGCATGGCTCGTGCCGGTTCGGATCCCTTATCGTTCACTTCACACCTGCCGGTACTTCACATGTGAACTCCCTCACGTCATGTTTCCGATGTTTATGCTGCTGCTCAACACGTGCGTGGCGGCGGTCGTGTTTCGTAGCGCCACGATCCAGCGCATGGGTGTGAGTCGTAGCACCCCGCGCATGGCCGAACTCGCCTTCGGAGCGCCAGCGAACAGTGTTTGGAATGACGAAATCCGGCAGTCGTGGAGCCGTGCGTATTCATCGTACGCTGGTGGCACGACCAACTACGAGATCACTGATGTTGAGGGTGTGATACCAGCTACCCTTCGTGGCACCGTGTTTCGCAACGGTCCGGGCAATTTTGAGCGTGGTGGCCGCCGCTTCAAACACGTCCTCGATGGCGATGGCCTGATCTGCCGCATTGCCATCGATGGCTCCACTGGGCGGGCCTCATTTGCATCCAAGTTTGTGCTGACGCCCTCTTATGTGGCTGAGGAGCAGGCCGACGACGTGCTCTTTCGCAACACATTTGGCACGCAGCCCGACAGTCTCCAACGTGTTCAATCTCAAGCTGAAGAACCCTGCGAACACTAATGTGCAGATGTGGGGCGGCAAGCTGCTCGCGTTATGGGAGGCGGCACTGCCCGTGCGCCTCGACCCACACACGCTGGACTATATGAGCAAGGAGACATTTGATGGCGCGCTGCCCGACGGGTGGGCCACTGTCACCTCCGGCGCCGAGGCCATTGACCGCGGCCTCGGCCTCGGCGTGGCGTTCACGGCACACCCGCGTGAGGACCGCAAGCGCGGGCGGATGGTAGGGTGGTCATGGGCGGCCTCGGTGGGGCGCGAGGAGCTGGCGGCCACTCTGTACGAGATGGACACGATCAGTGGTAAGATTCTAGCCACAACGCCCGTCAAACTGCCCGCGGCCGTCGCGCCACACGACTTCGCCATCACCGACAACTACTACATTTTCGTACTCAACGGCATGGAACTCAACCTGGCGCCGTACATCCTCGGCCTCACTGGTCCTGTAGGCGCGCTCCTCACAACGGGCCAGGGCGTTCGGCTCTACATCGTGCCGCGACCGGGCGGAGCGGCCGACGGGCGCAAGCCCGTCGCCGTCTCGACGGCCGACCCGTATTTTTGTATCCACCATGCGAATGCGTTCGAGGAACTGCCTGTCGCGGCGGGCGCTGCGCCACTGATCAGACTGTACACGGCGGCTTGGCCCTCGGTGGGGCGTGGCCCTTTCCTGGGGGACTGGGGCGGCGAAGTCCCCTTGTATGACGACGGCAAGATTGCTCCCACCATGCTGCTGCAGTCGACGATTCGACTTTTCCCCGACGGGGCTAGCGTCGAGCGATCCATCGTGGCCGGCAAGGCGTGCATTGACCACCCGCACGTCGACCCGCGCTTTGAGGGCGACGCTCGCTGCCGCTACCTGTACATGTCCTATTGCAACGACCTCGACAGTGAGGGCCAGCCGGGTGCCTCGGTGAGTGGCTCGCCGCCGATTGGCTACGCACGCTGGGACCGGCACACGGACGAAACAATCGTGTGGCGCGCGCCGCCCAACACGTTCTGCGAGGAGGTGGTTGTCATTCCCAGGCCGAGGGGCGGCAATGGCGGCAGCAGCAGCGGCGCTAGCGCCAGCAGCGCTAGCGGTGTTGGCAGCACGAGCGATGCCATTCCCAGCAGTGACGAAGCGGACGTGTGGATCGCTGCGATGATGTTCGACGCGACCCGCGGCCAATCTTGCCTTGCGATCCTGGACGGCGATCGCATCGAGGATGGGCCGGTCTGCCAGCTGTGGCTCCAGCACCACGTGCCGCACGGTCTCCACGGCTGCTTCACCGAGCAGGTGTTCGGTCTCGATTGATCCCTAACAGCTAAAACATGAAGGAACCGTCTCAGGTGGGTCTAAACACTAAGGTACCGGTAGGTCCCTCAACGCACTAAGTCGCTCGACGTTGCATAGTCCCTCAACGTCGTTCTCGTGTTTTCTACTGAAGGGCGAGAGCCTCGGTCGAGCGCGGACGCTCACGCGAGCGCGCGATCGGGAGATCGCGACCTCGTGAGAGAGGCCTCCGACCCAGGATGGGGGCCATTCACCTCCGCCAAAGGCCTGGAAGCCGTCTACAACACCATGCACCGCTTGTGCTCATTCTGCTTTCATGCGTGGCACCGGGTGGGCACAGCCTCCAAACCTTCGCGGCGCAGCAGCGTCCTTGGTTGCGCAACGCGCCAGCGTCATCGCGCTCCTCTCATCTCGCGGCGCTCGCTGCCAATACGGCGTTCGCTGAGGGCACCTCTGGCGCCGAGTACAGCGAACGATACGGGAACAAAGCGCCGGCGCTCACGCTCCAGGCCCCCTCAAAGATCAACCTATTCCTTCGCATTCTGCGCAAGCGCGAGGACGGCTATCACGAGCTCGCATCTCTTTTCCAAGCAGTATCTCTGACGGATACCCTTGACTTTTGGGTCGAGGGTGCCGACTCATCGAAGCCCATCTGTTCGATGGAGGTGTCACCCGACTCAGTCGGGCGGGCGGGCATCCCGACCGATGAGACCAATCTCGTCATGCGCGCGCTGAAGCTCTTTGCTGACAAGACGGGCACGAAGCAGCGGGTTCATTGCCGACTGCACAAGAATGCTCCGGCGCAAGCGGGCCTCGGTGCGGGCTCAAGCGACGCGGCGACGGCGATGCATGCCGCAAATCGGCTCGCGGGGTTCCCGGCGACGCAGCAGCAGCTCATCGAGTGGAGCGCCGAGTTGGGCTCCGACATCAGCTTCTTCTTCTCCCGTGGCACTGCGTATTGCACCGGCCGCGGTGAGATCATCGAGAATGTGCCGCCGCTGCCCGACACGCCGTGCTTCCTCGTGAAGCCGGCCGATGGCCTCTCCACACCCGCCGTCTTCAAGCAGCTTGGGCTCAACAAGGGACAGTCCCTCGACGGTCCTGACCCCCGTAAGTTGCTTGCGGACTTCCAGGCTTCCGTGACGGGGGGCACTTTCCTTAACGACCTCGAGCCGCCAGCGTTTGCCGTGATGCCCAAGCTGGACAAGCTGCGCATGGACCTGAAGGCGCTGGGCTTTGACGCTGTCATGATGTCTGGCTCGGGATCCACCATCTTTTGCATTGGGCGCCCCACCGTCGCGGGTGCAGCTTGGAAGGAGGACATCGTGCAGAAGCACGGTGCGAGCATATTTGAGGTGCGCTTCTGCCAACGGTCGCCCAACGAGCAACTGTGGTACAACGAGGCGTGAGCATGCAGGCCGCACAAACCGTCCAAGCCGTGCAGTAGTGTGCGTGGCTGCGCGTGAGAGCGCTGTGCGGCCGGACACGAGATGCGCGCGCGTGAGGCCGCCGGGACCCGATGGTCTCGCTGGTCGGGGTGTGGGGCGTCACACTCCAGTCCGGACAAGGGTCAAGGCGGTGCACGTTCCCGTGAGCGACAGCTCAGAATGCAGAACAATGACCCCTGTCCAAGGTACAGGTGCGGTGCGCGTATATCTAGGGGTGTCAGCCCAAACCCAGAACACCAAAAACGAGTTCGAAAATGATTTTTCATTTTTCTGTGCGACTCAAACGCCGCTCCCGCACCCGTCGCGACACACAAAAGTGCACGAAGGACCTCGACTGGGAGCCGGTCTGGGAGCCGGACGGGG
>JWZX01000617.1:0-11824 GCA_001275005.1 Chrysochromulina tobinii
GCGCCTTTCGCCTCCTTTTGAAGCCATTCATTTTCTCAACCCCTTTGGCAGGCGTGGCCTTCTCTCATTTCCGACGATGCGACGATTCCCGGACACGCCGTGAGGGTCTGTGCGTCTCGCGCATCACGCCCTTTGCGTCCTTTCGCTTTTCTTTTCGAGCGCCTTTCACCTCCTTTTGAAGCATTCATTTTCTCAACCCCTTTGGCAGGCGTGGCCCCCAGACACGCCGTGAGGGTCTGTGCGGCTCGCGCATGGCCTCGCACCAGCACGCGCTTCGCATTCCAACCCCCCGTCCCAGTACATCCACCCTCACCCTTCCGCTGACCCCCTTGATCCTTTGCCCCCCTTCACAAGTTCTACTCTTCTTGCATTTTGCCCCCTTTTCTGCTAGTCCTTCGACACATTTGGATGATCACTCAGGGTCTCTTTCCAGGAGAGGGGTCTCCCACCTTTGGGAGACCTTACTCTCCACCACTCGCGAAATTTTTTCTGACGCGGACGGTCCGGATTCATCGCTCAAAAGGGATGTTAGGGATCAAGCCTGGAACAATGGTCTGGAAGGTGGAAGCACGGCCCGCAATCGGCGCAGTTCGTGGTGGAGTGAGGGTCTGTGCGTCACGCATACACGTGCCTTCGTCCCACGATTTCCCTATTTCCGAAGGCCTTCGTTACTTTCACGATTTTTGTTTTTTAACCCCCCTAACCCCCGCGCCTCCTCGAGGGCCGGGTGGGGCTCAACCGGCAATGGCAAGGCCATGTATGACTGGCTTGTCAATCATGGCTCCACTGATGACGCGGCCACGCAAGAGCTCCTGCTGCCAGACGTTCGACCGGCGTTCCACACCTTTCAGGTATGGAGATGCGTGATACTTGGAGTCGGAGGTCTTGAGGAACGCTCGTGTTCGCCCACCTCTGTGGTTGGCGTATTCAACAAACTCGCCGCGGTCAACCTCTTCGACAACGGCGTCTTCGAGAGGCCCGAAGGCATATTAACTGACAATGGCTTGTTCAACATGATGCAGAACAGCGGCCGGTGCGCCGTCTTGCAAAGCCATCTGCCCACCCTCAACCTCAACGGCGGTTCCTCAGCAGCAGGCGAAGAGCTCGAAATCGGAAACGAGGACAAGCCAGATGCTAAGGCAAATTCCACGGGGAACGACAGGAACCGTGTTCTAATCAAGTCGCCGACCTACCTGCGCTACCCGCCAGGCCTTGGATTCTCTGCGAGTTGTTCATCCGACAGCGGTACGCCCATCGGTAAAGCAAGCGTGGACATCAGCGGTGACTTGCTTGGCACGGCCTCACTGCAGCCACACTCTTCCACGTCATCCACGCCTCCTCTACTGCAAATCCCGCCAAAATGCCCTAAGCCTATTCCCACAGCTGGATGGAGAGGGGAGAGGACGCCTGCCTCATCTGGGGGGGGCGCGGAAGATTTTGATGAACAACCTCCGGCCCCATGCGGGAGCGAGCCCAATGCCACCTTCCGCAACTACATGGCGCGCCTGTACATTACCTCTACATCCCTCTTCCGCTTCAGCCACACCACCTCTATGGAACACCCAGCCAAGAACTCTGACCATTGCAGATCAGGTCTTGACGCGGCTGTTTGGGGGGGGGAGAGGGGATGGCCTCATCTGGGGGGGAGAACCGAAACCGGAGCATTTCAAGGAAGAAATGCCAGCCTGATGTGGGGGGGATCATCAGGATGCATGTCTGCATGGCATGACTCTGACGCCTCAACACTCGACGAGCTCAGTGTCTCGTCGGGGGGGGTGACACAACCGTGTTCATGTGTGAATAGTGGTGGGTGTCTGTAACCGATCATCGTATGGTCGAGGTTGTCCAGTTGCCTTTCCAGGCAAGTATCCGGGCAGAGCCAGTCCCCGACTCTGTTCCGTGACTGGACGACAGCGACCTCGATGGTGGTCCTTGTCTTTGTGCGTGTGCGCAGTGGCGCCAGTGCACAGCTCAGTGGAGCATACTAACAGTGAAACCAGTACGTCTTAGTGCAATAGCGATGTCAACTACTGGCTCTTCAAGTCTCGAAACACACTCTCGACTCTGGACACCTCCTCGCGTAAAGCAAATGCAAGTACAGACGACCCTTTGAACATCACACCATACTCATCCTACATTTAACCTACTACATTACACAAACGTCAACGTACCGGCTGGACGCAAAAAATCCTGACCTCTGAAGAGAAGAAGTGCTGGAAAAGTGAGGAGGCCACCGCACGACTCGCTGCGCCTCCTGCTGCAACGTCATCCCCGGCCCCCGCTACGTATGTGTGGCTTCTGACCCTCGCTGTGACTTCTGGCGCGCGCGCATATCGCGGCTCTCCGCCACGAAGCCATCGAGGCCGAGGCTGACACGCTGCGCCTTGTAGCCCGAGGCTAGCCACCCCTCGTCCTCCTCAGCATGCAGGCCACTTGCGGGCGCCCACTCGACCTCTGCCGCAACCGCGACCGCATGGCGCCGCACCAAAGGAGGGGGGGGGGCTGGAGGTCCTGTAGACTTGTGGCCTTCAGAACTTTGACGGGAAATGGGCGAGAAATGGACGGAAGATTGACTGGACAGGGGTGGCTTGAGGTTCTCGGAATATGCAGTCAGGTTCTCCGGCCGCAGTGCCACCTTGCTCGTCTGCCCGTCGATCAGCACGTGCCAGAGGCCCTTGATCGCGTCGTGCGCGACCACGCGTGCTTTCGTGCCGTTCAGGTCGGTGCGCTGCGAGAGCCCAGCCACTGTGCAAATGTCGCCGACGACGATAACCAGCTCAGCCGAGGGCGAGACGATGGCGACCGGCATGTCGCCAGAGGCATGCGTGCCGTTGAGCGCCGTGTCGCCCGAGGCATGCTTGCCGTTGAGCGCCGTGTCGCCCGAAGCATGCGTGCCGTTGCTCGACCCTCTCTGAAGCGCCGTCGTGGTACCGGGCATGCGCCTGTCATCTCTCTGAGCGTCGCTGCCCCCCTCAACGGCCGCCACCGCCATCGGAAAGGGGTCGTCTTCCAGCGTGACCTTCTGGAGCAGGGCAGCGCTATCCTGATCACCCTGCTCAACGCCTGGCAACCACCGCTCAAGGCTCACAGTGCCGCCATCGGTGAAGAGCGTCCGCAGCACGCCGAGCAGAGCTCCCACACGCCTCTGCACGCGCGCCTCAGCTTGCTCATCTAACTGCAGCGTCGCCGGGACTAGCACGCTTGGATCGCCGACGAAGAGCTCGTTGGTCACCTGTGGGGAAGGAAGGAAGGGCGCCGTGGTGAGAATTCGCATGCGCGCGCGCGCACGCTCGGAACGACCCGGCAACGAGCTCATTGGTCACCTGGCGGCGCTCCTCGTCGTGCTGCGAGCGGAAGTCGAGGATGATCAACTTCTCAGCGCTGAGTGCCTCGAAGAGACGCCCGTTGAGTCCCCACGTTGGTGCAGAGACGGTGCGTAGCTGGAAGTGTACGGGCACCGCGGCCGAGCCGGCGCCCAGAGACTTGGCGCCGGTGGCCAGTGACGCGCGGCTTCGCGCGCTCGCCCCCTCGATGAGAGCGACCGCGGTGCGGTGATTGCGATTGATGACGAGCCGCAGAAGCACGGGCGAGACGAGGATGCTGAGGACGACGGCGAGGATGACTGAGGCGAAGGCGCGCTGATCCAGGAGCCCAGCGGAGCGCGCTGTCGTCGCGACGACAAAGGCGAACTCGCCCCAAGCCGACATCGCCAGCCCAACCGTCCAAAACTGGCCCCAGTTCAACGGCATGGCCCACAGGCCGGTCGCAATCTTGCCCAGGACGGCGACGCTGAGGATGGCGGCGCCCTTGAGGACCTCGAGGGACGCGAACTCATTGATGGGCACCGCGAACGCGATCGTCGCTGCGAAAAAGATGCGCAGCAGCCACTGCATGAGGCGCTTGACCTGGCGGGCCCACGAGTCGTGGACGTCGCGATCGGTGCAAAAGGAGAGGCCGGAGAGGAAGGCTCCGAGGAGCGGTGAGGAGCCGAGCTCGTGGCAGAGCGGTACGAGGATCATCGCGAGCAGCATCAGCATGCCGAGCAGTACCTTTGGGAGCCTCTTCGGCGGTATCCGGGGCTTCAGCCGCCTCATGAGCCCGGGCACCACCTGCACGCCCAGCCAGAGGCCCAAGGCAAGGAGACCCACCGACGACACGATTGGGCGCAGCAGCGACATGGCCGATGCATCGTCGAGCGCCTGCAGCTCAGAGAGCAAGATCAGCGCGATGATGTCGTCCAGCACCGCGGCCGAGATCACGAGCTGGCCTGTCGGGGTGTTGAGCACTTTGCCCCGCTTGAGCACGTTCAGCGCGACGCCCATAGAGGTCGGTGCGAGCGTGCAGCCGACGGCGAGTGCCGAGCGCCAGCTGAGGCCGAGCACGCCAATGGAGAGCGCGGTCGCAATCGCGAGCGGTGCGAGCGAGCCCGAGATTGCCACACCCAGGCCACGCAGCCCGAGGAGGCGCAGCATCTCCAAGTCGACGTCTAGCCCCGCCTCGATGACGAGCAGCATCAACCCGACCTCGCCGTAGAGCACAAGCGCATGGTGCTCAGGCACCACGTTGGCAAAGTTAGGCCCGAGCAGCCCGCCCACGACGATCTCACCCACAAGGGCGGGGCACCCAATCCGATGGAAGCACTTGCCCGTAACCCAGACAAGCGTGATGAAGAAGACTATCCACAGGATATGGTGGAACTCGTTGGCGTCGTCTTCGATCGCGTCGTCTAGGGAAGACGCGCCGCACGATACGTTGCTCGCCATTCACGAAAAAGGAGATGAACGCACTCCCTCGTCCGCGAATACACCTGCCGAGGTCGTGTTTGAGCCACTCGACCTCAACCTCGCTGCAGCAGACAAAAACCCGCGGCGGCGAAGCGATAAACTTTCTAGATTTGGAATTTGAGGTGCGGCGCATTAGAAGAACAAAAATCCGTGTGCCCGCCGTGTGCCCCGTGTGTGTCCTGTGTGTGTGTGTCCCCCAATTTCGGGAGCTGAATAATTCCGGAAGCTCTGTCGAGCGGAAGTGCGGAACCGCATGTCGAACATGTCCCCAGCACATGGCCGCGTGACGCCAGGAGCAGCACGATCTGGTGTGCCCGCCGTTGTGACTAGTTTTCGCCGTAGTGCGAGAGCCCGCCAGCCCCCAGGCCCAGCGCGCCCAGCGCCACAGTGCACAGAGCATGAAAGACGATTCTTACGTAGATGAAACGTATGCTGAATGTTCGACCAATCATCAGCATCATAAGGGCCCAGCAGCGAGCAGAAAGTGACCAGCAACTGCTCGAGCTCACTCGTCTCGTCGCTCGGGCTCATAATTTCGACTTCGGCTCGGGCGCCTTTTTGAGCAGCTCGCCGAGCTTCTGCGCGAGCGTTGATTTCCCCTTTACCTTCAGCTTGCCACTCATGTACGCCGACATCGCATTCAGCTTACCAGTCGCGAGCGCGAGCAGGTCGGCGTCAGAGATGGTGATCTCGCAGTCTGCTTTGGCGCCGGCCGGGTCGTTAGCGACACTCACGCTGCCGACGGCGTTGGCGCCTGCCTTAGCGTCCACGACCCACGCAACCTTCGCCTTCTCGGGTCCTCCAGTAACGTGAAAGAGGAACGTTCCATTCACCGTTTTGAGCAGCGCGGGATTGGCCTTGAGGTTACCGGCCATCTTGGCGAAGACCTCATTGCTCTTGAAGCCGACGGGGCCCTGTGCTTCGTCCGTGTCGCTCATGGCGTGGTCAAGTCAAGTCAAGTCATGTTGGATCCCCCCCGCCATCTCCATCGACTCCCGTCCTCCCCTGCTGGCTTCCGGAGCACATTCGATAGGCTTCCGTTTGGTTGACTGTTGATCATGAATGGAACTTATCCATGGAGTGCAATCTGCAGAGTGCAATCCCGCATCCCCTTGGGCCGCCCCTTGGCTGGGTATAGGCGGCGCGGCGCGGCAGACTCAGTTCACGCCGTGCGCCAATGGCGTGGACGCTCGCTGCGGTCAACTACAATGAAAAGAGGAGGCTCGGCGCGCCCTTCTGCGAGCTGCGCGACGGCAAACTCGGCTCTGTGTACACCATGCTGACCGAGATGCTAGAGCGGCGAGGAGACTGGAGACGAAAGACCGCAGCGAGGAGTCGTGGCGGACTCATGCTGCCACCGAGCTTCCACTTGCTGCTCGGCACTGCGCAAGGCAAGGGCATACCATGGGAGTACCACCAATGCAAAAGCACCGGTGGCCCTCCGCTCGTGAACTACTACTACGGCTTCGAGACTCTGACACGAAAGGCTGACCTGGTGGCCATGCTCCAGAACTCAGAGGCAACCTGTGGCGGCAACTGGCCAACGCACATGCCCGTCAGGCTGATGGCTCCCGTATGCGTGCCAGGCCACCTCGTATGGGAGCTCCTGCCCAAGTCATTTGCCTTCTATCCGGATCGTGGGATCACTCACCAGCGATTCCGCAGCTCCTTTTTCGCGGCCTTCGCGGCGGCAGAGCGCGCGCACGGATCGCTCCACAACGTATGGATCGTCAAGCCGTCGAACGGTATGGTGATTGCGCTCGATTGCGCGCGATTGCGCGTGATTGCGCGTGATTGCGCTTGATTGCGCTTGATTGCGTCCGTGGAGGTCCAAAGGTATGGTGACCTCTCGTCTGTGCCCTCGCTGCATGTAAGGTTGCAAAGGCGAGCGCATCTTCCTCTCGAGCTCGTACAACGAGATTGTGCAGTTCCTGATGGAGGAGGCAATGCACGCCGCGTATGGCGAGGTGATTGCTTCCGCCTGGGTGGTGCAGCGGTACATTCACAACCCGCTGCTACTCCGGGGTGGGCGCAAGTTTGACCTGCGCTGTTGGGTGCTGCTCGATGCGGACTACAACGTCTGGCTCTACCAGCAGGTGAGAAATAAGAGGACTGTATCCCTTTTTGGATTGAGCGATATTCTTTGCGTTCCATGACAACTTTGCGTCGAACCCGCCACTCCGACCGTCGCGCGCAGGGCGTCGCGCGAACGGCGGCTGTGCCCTACGACATTCACGACCTGGCGAACTACTTCGCGCATTTGACGAACCATTGCATTGCCGAGACACACGCCGCCTTTGGAGCGTACGAGCCGAACAACGAATTGTTCTACGCGTCGCTGGACGCCGAGTTGAGCCATGCGCTTCCACAGTGCGCTGCCGCGGCAGGCGGCTCCGTCCTGTACGGCCGCATACTACCGCAGGTGCGCGCCTTTTGAGGACGCCTTTTGAGGACGCCTTTTGAGGACCCCTTTGATGGCCTCTGATGGCCGCGCATCGCCTCTCTGGTTGCAGGTGCGCAGGATTGTCGTCCAAACGCTGCTTGCGGCGCGTCCGACGCTGCAGAGTGCGGACGACGATTACTATGCGTTCCAGCTGCTCGGCTACGATTTCGTCATCGACTGCGACCTTCGCGTGTGGTTGTGCGAGGTGAACGCCTCTCCTGCCGTTGCGAGCGCGTTGCTTCCAGGGCTAGTGCACGCTCTCATCCGACGCGCGATCGATCCCATTTGCGTGCCCGACGTGTCCCGGGAGGACGTGCGGCCTCGCGAGGGCGAGGCGGAGGCGTCCAGGGCTAGGCGCGGGGAGGACTTTGAGTGCATCATGGCTGGACCTCAGTAGACGGCACCGGGGGTAGTCAGCTACGTAGTATGCTCGGGGGCGATAGAGTCCTGAAGAGCGTAGGAAATAAGCTGTCTTTTGCTTCGCGTGAATTCACAGCGACTTCGAGCGATGGCGAAAAAGGCCTGCGTCGCTCGCCTTCGCAAGGAACTCAAAGCCTTCGAGCCGCCACCGTACATTCGGGCAGCACCGCTCGAGCACGACTTGCAGGAATGGCGCTTCGTGCTGCAGGGTCCGCATGACTCGCCGTATGAGGGCGGCATGTACCAAGGCAAGCTGCGCTTCCCGGACGAGTATCCATTCAAGCCGCCGTCCATCATGATGATCACACCTAACGGGCGCTTCGAGACCGATCGAAGGTTGTGCCTTTCCATATCTGACTTCCACCCGGAGTCGTGGATTCCGACGTGGAGTGTGGCGTCCATCATCAACGGCGTGCTCTCCTTCATGCTCGAGGACGGGCAGACGACAGGGTCGATTCAGACGACGCTGGCGGAGAAGCACCGGCTGCGCGACGCCTCGGTGGCATGGAATAGCAAGGATCCCGTCTTTCGAGAGCTCTTTCCGGAGCTCGTCGAAGGCAAGCCGTTCACACCGAAGCTCTCGGCCGCGCCGCCGTCAGGGGAGCCGGACGCCACCGCCGCAGAAGGAGCCACAGCCGCGTCCACAGCCCCTTCGATGGAGCCGCCGCCGCCGCTGCCCCCGCTCCCCCCGCTGCCCCCGCTGCCCCCGCTGCAGCCGCTGCAGCCGCTGCCACCGCCCGGCGGCGAAGAGGACAGCGCCGATGACGCGGAGCCGGGACAGGGCAGGAATGCCAAAGCGAATGCCAAGAAGCGAGAAAAGGAAAAAGCCAAAAAGGCGGCGGCAAAGGCGGCGGCGGCCTCGGCTGCAGAGGGCGGCACACCGGCAGCGACGCCGGCGCCCGAACACGCCGACGACGGCGTCGACGTAGAGTAACGAAGATGGCTGCGCAGAACCAGATACAGCGCGAGCACCAGAGGCGAGACCGAGAGGCGCCACTTTGGTACCACTTTGGGGGGCCGCAGCAAAACGCCTTTGCGTGCTCGACGGAATGACGTGGCAATAATCTCTAAAACAATAGTACAAGTAACGTAGCCCTGGGGTTACAGTAGTCACTTTTACTAGTCCGCGCTCGCGACCGCGTCCACCTTCACCGGGGGCGCCGGGCGCTCGAGGCGGCCGCAATGGCGGCGCCCGCGACGACGACACTGAGCAATGTGCCCACGAGGACGCCACCACCGATGACGAGCGCCTTGTTGTCGCACACCCAGTCGAGCACTGCATTCCGCAGCGAGGGCTTCATAGGACCATCGGGTAGGTTTCCGAGCACGAGAGAGCGCACGAGCGCTCCTGTGTCGCCGCTGCTCCGCGCGCCTTCCCACTCCCCCAGACGCGTCATGAAGTCGGTGAGGGTGGCCTCGGAGGTCGAGTCGCGCATCTCGGGCAGCCCGTGCTCGAGCCCGAACTCGACGATGAACGATGCGTGCAGCAGCCGCTCCTGCCGCTCCTCGAGCATGCCGGGCGAGTCTTGCATGCTCGTATGGTACGCGATGAGCCGGCGCGCGATGACCTCGACCGGCTGCGACATATCCTGGTAGGCGAGCGCGTCGCCCTCCTCGGCGGCCGACGCCGCTTCGGCGGCGGGCGCCGGCTCGCCTAGCCCGATGGCCTTGACTGTGGCGATCATAGAGTTGTACACCGCCTCCTGCGAGACGAGGCGCTGGCACGCCAGGAACTCTTCGACGAGGCGTGGCGGCGGCGCGCCACTCCGGGTCGCCTCCACGCACGCCCGGATCCGGTCGGCGTACTCGAGCGCCATCGGCAGCCCGCGCTCGCGCGCAGCATTTAGGCCATCCTTCTCGTGACGCTTCTGCGAGAGATTCATGAAGTCGGCGTTGACGAAGCGCCAGCCGCTGATGACCGCGTAGTCGTGGCACGCCACGAGCAGCGCCCGCCACTCGTGCCATGGCGTCTGGCGCAGTGCGCGATCGTGCACCACCATACGAAAGCGATCGGAAACAAATCCAAACGAAACACCCATGCCGCGGAAAGAACACATCACAGCGGAGCCCCCACACCGGCGGTTTCAGGTCGTGAACGTGATTCCCTACAAGTTAACGAACCTTCCATGTTTGGTGCGCTCTCTGTCTTCGGCGCGCTCTCGACCGCGTTAGTCTCGCCCGATTCGCGCGGGTTCGCTCACATAATTTCTAGAGCAAGCGATGGTGACGCCCGATGTGTCGCACGAGACGATGCTCTACCCGTGGCACGACAGCTCCTACAACAAGGGCCTGCCGAGTGAGACGCACGTCGGCTCGAGCTCGGTCTTCTCCACCGTCGTCATGGCGCCGGCCGAGCTCGGCTTGCAGTTCAAGGTCAACCTGGAGAAGACGTTCCATAGCCCACGCCTGAGTGCGCTGCAGGTGGGCGCGTGTGCAGGCACGCGCAAGCCAAACGAGCAGCTCGAGTGGAGCGAGGCGCGCAGTCACGGCATCCGGTTGGGCTACAACTTTTACCAATCAACCCCGCCGCCGCATGGCGCAGAGGAGGAGGCGCCGCGCGTGAAGTGGCATGTGGACCCGTCGACGCTGGGAACCGTCTCCTTGGGCCACGCGCTGCTCACGCCCGCGGCACGCGAGAAGTGCGCACGCATCGAGCGCGCCATGCTGCGCTACGATGCCGACACGTTGCTCGCGACGGAGTCTGGTGTGCTCGCGACAGCGCTTGCTCAGCTCGAGAAGCACGACGCGCGGCTCGTGAGGGCGTTCACGGCGCTGCAGTCGGTCGGCGGGCTGTCGGACAACGAGCGGCACGCGTTGCAATCGGCGCTGCAGTCCGTTCACACATCCCAGAGACACGTGGGTCCAACACGCATGTCTGTGCAATCAACGCATGCGATCAACGTATCCCACGTGGGTTCGACACCACCCTCGCTTTCACACGACGAGAGCTCTCAAACCGGCCCGACGGGCAAGCAAACGAAGGCGCACCTGCCCATCGTCGGGGCGCTCAATACGGCGCCCAAATCTAGGCAGTCGGTGCTCGACACGGCGCGTGCCCTGCTCAAGGAGCACGCCGCGGTGCATCAGGCGACAATGATGCTTGTGGACCGGTGGGACGTGGCATGGTGCGTGCGAACACAAGAGGGCGTTGCTGATATCCCTCCCTCGTTGCATGCTAACCGGCCTCCCTCGTTGCATGCTGACCGGCCTCCCTCGTTGCATGCTGACCGGCCTCCCTCGTTGCATGCTGACCGGCCTCCCTCGTTGCATGCAGGCGTGCGATCATGGCCGAGGCCGAGGGTGTGCGAAAGGCCGCGCTCCACCGGATGATGGAAGCCGCCACCATGGTGCACGCAGAGATGGAAGAGGTGAGCCCGGTTGGTGTGCGTCTGAGTGCGTCTGAGTGCGTCTGAGTGCGTCTGAGTGCATCTGAGTGCGTCTGGGTGCATCTGAGTGCGTCTGGGTGCCTCCCTCGTCACAGGTCGAGCTGCGTCTCACAGATCATGTCCTGCTCAACATAAGCGAAGAGGCCGAGCGTATGTCCAAGGCGGTAGGCCCCGATGGCGACCGACTACGCGACCTGCGGGCACAAGCGCGGCTGCTGCAGCAGAAGCAGTTCAAACAGAAGGCTGTGCTCGTAAGCGTGGCCAAGCGGGCCCTCGAGTGCGCCGACCGGCACAGCGACGAGCTCAGCCAGATGCGCAGCTCGCTCGACATCTCGGGGAGCCTCGCGGAAGGACTCGCGCACCCAATCGAGGGTTTCGTCAAGTCTCGTCGAGCCGGTGCGCCCTCCATCCTGGAGTTTGCGGCGGGTACGAGGGCGGACAATGAGAGGACGAAGAGGGCGGGGGCGGGCGGGCGGGGCAGCCAGCGCGCACGCCGATGCTGCTGCTCAGCGAGGCGGTCCAGAAGGCCTTGCAGGCATGCGATGCGCACCGCGCGGCTGCCGAGCTGCGGCGGCTCGCCGCGTTCGGTTTTCGTCCAGTCTCGGTGCACGCGCTGCAGGGCATCGAGGACGCCGAGGTCGCGGTCGCGCTCGCGGAGCAGGAGGCTCGCGCGGCAGCGGCCAAGGCGCTGGCCGCCGCCGCCGCGTCGCAGGCAGCCGAGGCGCAGCTCGAGGCAGCGCAGGAAAAGGAGGAGGAGGAGGCGGCAGGCGCGGCCGGCTCGAGGGGTTCGT
>JWZX01000618.1:0-18225 GCA_001275005.1 Chrysochromulina tobinii
TCAGGGGGGTGGTCTAGATGATCTGCAGCGCGAGAGGGCCGCGCCATTGAGTCTTCCTGGCGACAGAGGTGCCGAACATGGCCCGAACATGTCGGCGCGATACTGTTGCGTGAACCCCGTTCTTGGTTCTTCCCTCCCCCGACGGCGTGAAGAAAAGAGCCGTCCCTTGAGAATGAAACTGACTGTTGATGACTGATGCATATGAAGCCCCGCGAAAAGCCGATACAGCGCGCCCTTACAAAAAGGCGCGTTTTGACCTCTCTGTTTTCCTCTCACCGAGCCTCAGACAGACGGACCCGGTGACTGCGCGATCAATCAATAGCTGGAGGCGTGGGCGCCTTGTCGAGCCCCGTCGGCACTGCTCCTGGCTCGCTCCACCTGCCACAGCTCCCCATGCCCTGCGCGAACCCCAATCTCGTCGCGCTGCTCCGCCGGTGGACAGCGGCAGCCGAAGATGCTAATCATTCATCGTGAGTGCCACGCATAGAACACGCGCGAGCACACAGCGCACTCGCAAATGACGCCAGGACGCGCACCCTGTTTCGCTCGCAGACAGCAAGCGCAGACCTTTCGCCGTGCGGCCAAATCGATGGCTGCACACCCGACGCCGATCACGTGCAAAGCGGAGGCGCTCGCCGTCAAGTTCGTCGGCGAGAAGATCGGCGAGGCGCTCGGCGACTATCTGGCCTTCGAGCGCGGTCAGCTGCTCGCCGATGTCCGGACCGTCGCGCGGCTGCGCCACGACGCCGAGGGCAAGTGGTGGAGCGTGCGGGTGTGCGCGGGCATGGCGTGGCGCTCGTGGGGCAAGCTCGCCAACGGCGCGGAGCAACCGGGGATGGACAACTGGGAGCACTGCCACGACGGCGCCGCTGCGCTCGCGTGGGCGGTCGAGAAGGCTACCAAACAGCTCAAGAAGGGCTACGCTCATGGCGTCGGCTCGGATGCGCAGTACGCAGCCGCGTGCGCCGAGGTGCCGACAGCACCACCTCGCGGCCGACGTGCGGGCGCCGCCATGGCTGCCGCCGCTCCGTCGGCGGCGCCGGCGCCAGCCGCACCGGCGCCCGCTCGAGCGACCTCCTCGGGCAGCAAGCCGCCGACCCTCGTCGCGTGGGATTCGGACGCGGACGCCGCCGACACTGACAGCGTCGCAGCGCCCTCGGCAGCGCCCTCGACGACGATGACGGCCGAGGAGGCGGAGGAGGCGGAGGAGGCGGAGGAGGCGGCGGAGGCGGAGGATCCCCTCCTGGACAACGACGGCGCCGAAAAAGAGGGCGAAGTGCGCAAGCGCGTGTACCACCCGAAGCTCACCAACCCCCGTGGGGAGGTGGCCGCTGCCCCCTCGATCTTAGTCGCGCTGTACCGGGCGGGCGCGATCGGCACCGGCAGTTTACACGCGCTCAGCACGGCGGAACTGTTGGGGCGCGCACAGAAGCTCTGCCCGGCCATTGGGCTCACGGCCACCTCGCTCGGTGGCAACGGGCGCGCACGCGGTGGGCGAGGCGGCGCCGGGCGGGGCGGCGGCGGCGGGCGTGGGGTGCACCGCGGCGCCGGGACGGGCGCTCTGAAGACTCTTCTCAAGAATGAGCTGATCGTGATGCGCAAGGAGGGGCACACGCATGTGTATAGCCTCCTCACGACGCCCAGCGCGCTCGCGCCCTCGCGCCAGCAACCCGGCAGCGAGCTCGCCGCCACCCTTGACGTCGAGATGCATGCGCGCGAGGAGGAGGAGCGTCGAAGTCACGGCCGCCATGTGCACGGCCCGACACTCGGCGGCGGAGGGTATGTGCCGCCGCCGTGGGCGCCCGCCTACTGGCCCGACGGCGCGGGCGGCTACGTGCTCGCGCAGATCCCACTGCCCGCGACGGCGCCGCCTCCGGACGTTGCGAGTACGCTCAAGGCGGCGGGCTATCCCGTGCCGATTGCGAGTGGGTTCAGCTTCTTTGGGCCGCGCGTCGTGCCGCTGACAGATGCGGCGGCGGCGGCGGCGGGACTGCCCGACGCGACCGCCGCGGCCTCGGCGGCTGCAGCGGCCGCGGCGGCCGCCGATGCCACGGGCTCCCTCTATGCGCGCCTCGCGCGGGCGACTGCGCAGCACGACGACGAGCACGGCGACGGGTATGGCGAAGACGACGACGAGGATGGCTCCTCGTGCTCGCACGCTGGGGAGATGTATGGGGCGGACGACGAGGATCGACGGATGCGGAGGGCACTCGCGCTCTCGCGCGCGCAGCGTCGCGGTCAGGCAGGGGCCGCAAGCCGAGCGCTGTGCCGAGCGCGCACCGGCGCCGTTGCGGGCACGTCGGCCGGTGGCGCCTCCACCTCCTCCTCCGGGGGGGGGGGCGTGGCCCCCTTGGTGACTGCGACCGGCCCACAGCCACGCCCACAACAGCGCCCACAGCCACGCTCGCACGCCGAGTACCCAGCCCTCCCGCGCGAGGTGTATGACCTCACCTCGCCCTCGCCCACGGCGGCGCTCGCCCGGCCGTCACTGCCACGCGTCGTGCCGGGCGTGAGCGATGCCCTCGCGAACGCTGTGGTCAACCTTGAGGACGAGGATGGTGCCCATGACGACGCTGGTCTCGAGGCGGGCAGGACGACGACGATGCCCACGACGACGCTCCAAGCGCCGTTCACAGCAGGCTCCCACTCGCACGCGCCGCCGAGACATGATTGGGGCGCCGTCCTGGCGGCCGTTGCACCGCCGAGACAGGATTGGGGCGCCGTCCTGGCGGCCGTGGCACCCCGTGAGCATTGTGTTGTACAGCAGCAGCCCACTGAGCGGAACACCCGCCGCACGCTCGAGGCATCGATCGACGAGCCGGAGGAGGCGGACGAGGCGGACGAGGGCGCGGTGGCGGAGGAGAGCGCTGCGGCGCCCCCCTGGGATGATGACGATCTCGACTGGAGCTGCGACGCCGGCATGAGCGGCCGACCATCTGACAGCTGGCCAGCCCCCGCGGACGAGTCACCGGGGGCGGCGGGGGGAGGGGAGGCGGCGCCACGACGTGCCAGCGGAGCTCCCGCGCTTGCTCCCGCGCTTGCTCCCGCGCTTGCTCCCGGGGCAGGCGCGGATGCGGCGGCAGACGCGGATGCGGCGGCAGGCGCGGACGCGGCGGCAGGCGCGGACGCGGCGGCAGGCGCACTGCTGGATGATGATCTCGATTGGTGCTGCGGCGCCGAGATGATGGTGGACGACGAGGACGAGGCGGAGGACGAGGCGGAGGACGAGGATCGTGCAGAGGAAGCGGCGGGGCCAGCCAGGCGCAGCTCGGTCGCCCGTCATCGCGCACCCGGGGGCGCGCGCGAGGCTGGGCGTGCGTGCAAGCTCTCGCGTGGTCCGTCCTCGACGGACATAGGCGCGGCGGCGCGGGCGGCGAGCGCCGCGGCGAGCGCCTCCTCGGCGGCCTCAAGAGAGCTCGATGCGGTCTCGATCTGCAGCACCGAGACCGACGAGGACGGGGAGAACCGATCTCTGAACACGGCACTCGTCGAGGACCAGCCCCACGCCCTCGGCGCTGTCGTGGGCGCGCCGCCGCTCACGGCCGAGTCGTCGTTCGTAACGGTCGTGGGCGTGAGCCCCAAACGGCGCCCGGCGCGCGCCGAGGCGAAGCAGGCGGTGCGCGGCCCCTCGGAGGCCGCCGGTGGTGCGCATGCCCTCCCTGCGGTCGCGGCGGGCACGGACGTCATGGACGAGGAAGCGAGCGCGGCGCAGGCGGTGCGTGCCTTCGAGCGCTGCCTGCAGCCGAGCGCGCGCGCGCCCGGCACGGCGCTCCTCGACGCGTACGACCTGGCGATCGTGGTCGACTGCCACGAGAAGCTCTCCAACGCCGAGAGGGCCGGGGCGCTCGTCAGTCGGCTGCAGGGGCAAGGCCTCAACGCCTTGAGCCGCCAGCTGCCCGTGGGTGACTTTCTCGTCGTCGCACTCCCCAAGCCAACTGGTAAGCCCACCAGCGGTCAGCCCGCTGGTAAGCCCGCTGGTGGAACCGCAGCTCGACCAGCATGCAAGTGCTCACCACGGCGCCTTGCCCCCTTCCCCACAGGTGTGAATACCGCTGGTGGAACCGCAGCTCGAGGCGCCGACGGCGTCGGCAGCAGCAGCGCCGGCAGCGGCTCGAGCGGCGGCGCCGGCGGCTCGAGCACGGAGTGGCTCGTGCTTGATACGGTCGTCGAGCGCAAGGTGCTGTGCGACTTCCTGTCGACCATCAAGTCGAAGCGCCACTACCACTCGCAAAAAGTGAGGCTACAGAGGTGCGGGCTGAACCGCGCGATCTATCTCGTCGAAGGGCAGCTCGAGAGGTGGCCCCATGTCGCCGAGCGTCAGCGGATGGCACACGAGCTCGCCACGATCGAGATGGCCGACCGGCTGCTCGTGCACGTGAGCCGCTCGACCGACGATACGATACGCTTCCTGCGCGCGGCGGTCGAGCGGCTGCAACGGACGATCGGTGGTCGGGATGCAGCCGAGCTGCGCTGTGCCGGGCTGCTCAAAACCTATGAGGAGTTCGAGACGGCGACCAATCCGCCGGAGCTCGTCTCAGCTGCATTCGGGCGTATGCTACTCAACCTGCATGGCCTCTCGCCCCCGATGATCGCCAACGTGCTCGCAAAGTACCCGTCGCCTCGCGCGCTCGCGGAGGCCATGGAGTGCCACGAGCGTGCGTGCGTGGCGCGGGGCCTTCCCTCGGCCCACGCGCGTTGGCTGCTCGCAGATGACCTTGTGCCCGGCAAGCGCCGTCGCAAACTGAGCGAGACCATCACAGACTTTGTGATGGCTGAGGAGTACCCAACGCCGCCGGCGCCGCCGGCGTCGCAGACGCAGATCTGACAGCAACCAGCAGAGCGTCCATACGCGCACCCGGGCCTGACGAAACCAAGCTGGCAAGGCAGAACGCACAGGCATACTCGATGGAATACGTGTTTTACGGGGTGGCGCGTGCGGAGTGACCCCCCCTGCGATGGGCTATGGCCAATGCTATTTTGCGGACTATACGTATGAATCCGACGCTTATCCGACGCTGCCTGACGCACAGCACACGCGCTGCATGACGCTGAACACAGCCCCTTCGTCCCTTTAGTATTTCTGTGTATTTATAACGTAATTTAAGACAAAGCGGGGTGAGTGTGATCACTGATCTCAGATCAACCGATCTCAGAACTGTCATCTGAGATGTGATCTGTGAAGACCGCGGCCGGGGCGCGACCGAGATCTCCACGTCTCGCAGACGTCTCGTGACCGGACTCTCGCTGTCGGAACGCGACCGCCACGCCTGGTGCTCGTTGCTCCTTCGTATTTGGCCGGCCGGCCATTTTTCTCTTTGGGGGGTCACCAGACACCGCCCTTACACCGCCCAGCGCGTCCCTCGTCCGTCGTAAGTCGCGTCGTAAGTCGCGTCTCGTCCCCCGAGCCCCGACACGTCGGCGCGGTCGCCCTCCCTCGTCCCGAGTGCACGGGTCACGCTGCACTCTCTATTGGTTGTCTCTCCGCTCTCCGTCTGCATGTGTCTCGTTTCGTTGGTCCTGTGCGGCTCTTGGTGGACCTGTGAATATGGTGGTAGTGTGAACGCGGGCGTCTTCGCGCGAAGAGGTATCGAGATGCCCGACTCCTATTGCGCGTCAATAGCCAACCTCTCTTGTGACAATAGCTGAATGGTGGAAAAGAGCCAGATCGCCGATAGGAAGTTGCGGCTCCTTGCAGAGGAGCAGCGGCAAAGAATAAGCACCGACGCAATAATCGACGGTCAGCGCTCCAAGTCGAAGCAGTTGCAAGGTGAGCGCGGGCGCAAGGAGCGCGAGCAGCGCGTACAGGCCAATCACGATCAGATCGCTTCACTCTTGCTGCTCAAGCTCCACACTGAGGTGAGAGGTGAGGGCGTCGACCTTTCTGGCTGGACGGTGACCTTTGACATCGAGCGGATCACCGGCCATCCAGAGGGTGAGCGCACTGGCCAGCCTCTCAATACCCGCGACAAGAGCGTTCGCTACATCTCGCCCGAGGGTCGCGCCTTCAAGACGCGAGAGGCCGTCGCCGAGCACCTTGGCGTGGCCAGAGAGGAGGAGCCGGAGGCTGAGGAGACGGAGGGCTCCTCCAAGGACGCGAAGCCTTCTAAGGACGCGAGGCCCGTCAAGGAGCCGCCGCCCGTTGAGGTGGCGGGAGAGTTGGCCTTCGAGGTGGACCGGCTGCTCGATGTGCGCCGGGGCGAGAACGGCAAGCGCGAGTTCCTCGTCCGGTGGGTCGGGTACGGCAGCGCGGATGACTCGTGGGAGCCCGAGGTGGGATTCCTAGACCGTGAACCCATAGTACTCTTCGAGGCGAAACGACCGATGCTCAGGCCGCGTGTCGAGACGATCTGGCGTCGTGAGCAGCGGCGGGGCCCGGAGCATCAGGCGGAGCTGCCAGACTGGCACGGGCCGGCGCGTCTGCTGCGTGCGCCACGCTCGGCGCGCGCGACTCGATCGCCCGCGGGCGCCGAGCCAGCGAAAGCCGAACCAACGACAGGCAATGCATGCAGCCGGCGCGGGACCGGCGTGCACGTCGACGGTGCGCAGCAGAGTGCGGCACTGCTCACCGCGGCCGCGTACGGGCCGCTCTCGCCGCTGTGCTTCGTCGCGCCGGCGGGCGGCTGCGACCTGGGGCTCTTTGCACGCGTCCACCTGCCTGCGGGCACGCCCGTGGCTGAATATGCAGGCCCGGTACTGCCGCGCGAGTGGCAGCAGCAGTCGGGGTATAACCTAGGCATCCCGAGCGGTAACGGCGGCGTGGGCAGCCCGGAGAGCCCGTGGTTCATTGACGGCGACTCGAGTCAAGCTCCGTTCCCTTGGGAGCAGCGCTCTCTCGGCCCGTATGCCAACCACTCCAGTGTGGCGCCGAACGCTGCGTATGTTTGGAGGGTCGCCGAGAAGCGCGTGCCGCATGCGCTGGCAGGGTCTCTGTGGATCGTAGCCACGGAGCCTATCCCGGCAGGCGCTGAGGTGCGCTCGGCCCCTGGCTGACTCTCCCCGAGCGCTTATCTCGGCGCATATCTCGGCCCCTGGTTGACACTCCCCGAGCGCTTATCTCGGCGCATATCTCGGCCCCTGGCTGACTCTCCCATCGCCTTCCGTGCCCCGTCCGATCACCTCTTCGATGACTCTTTCTGACAGGTACGCGTGAACTACGAGGCTGAGGGACGCGAGGGACAGTACTGGAAGGCTCTCGGGCTCGCGCCTTCCGAGGGCTCGTGGAAGGCGCGCCGGCTGCCGCGGCTGCCACCGGCGGGCCTCGGGCTCGATGACGTGCACGGCGCCGCGGACGTGCCACCCCCCCTTCCATGGGAGGGGGAGCGGGGAGGCGACGCGCGTCTTCGCCATTTGGTGCCTTGGCTCGCGCCGCACTGCACTACGAAATCGGGCGCGCTTCGCGCCGAGTTCTTCGGTGTGATTGCGACGCACGTTCCCTCGCGCACAGGCCTCGAATGCTACTACCGATGGTGCCAGCTCGTGCGCGAGGGAGAGACAGAGCAGAGAGGGGCTCAGGCGCGCGCGCCGCTCCCAGGCACGCGCGCACCCACCCGCCGAAAAGCGCCACCCGACAATTGGCAGTGGCTGTTCGAGGGCGACACGATCGAGGTCGAGGTGGCACATCCACAGATCGAGGACGAGGTGGCGTGGATCAAGGCCAAGGTGCTTACCGTCCTCGCCGACGGCACCTTCCAGGCACGCATCGTGCTGCCCGATGGATCGGACCAGTGGGAAGACTGGTTCTCGTGGCAGGAGGAGGGCACTGACTGGCGCCGGCCTGCCGAGGCCGAGGCCTCCACCACGGCCTCGGGCGGGGAGGAGGGCAGCAGCGAGGAGGGTGGCGGTGGCTTCTCTCTGGACCGGCTCTTGCCCGCCGCGGGCGCGTGCTTTTGTGGAACGAAACGCCACTTGCCCTCCTCCGGACTTCACTGGAATGGCGTGTGGCTCACCTGCGACGGCTGCGGCCGGCGCGTTCACGGCGACTGTGCCAGCATCGATTGCGAGCCGAGTGCGGGCGCGGCGCCGTATCGGTGCCCAGACTGCCCAGTTGGCTCCGGCGGCGGGGCGGCCAAGCGCTCGGTCAAGGTGCCGGTCAGTCTCACTGCGATGACGGGCCGGCACAGCCTCGCGCTAGGCGAGCGCATCCTTGTGGAATACGCCGGGGTCGTCGCGCGCCTGCATGGCGAGTGGTTTGGCGGCTGGGTGGCCGCGGTCTATGAAGACGGCACGTGCGACGTGCACTACCTCGATGGCGACAAGGAAGCGCGCGTGCCACGGAACCGCGTGCGCATCTTCGTTTGCGCGGAGACGGCGGAGCGCGCGATGGCGCGCGAGGCCATTCGCGAGCAGGCGGCCGCGGCCAAAGCGGCCGCCGCGGCCGAGCGCAGTGCCCTCAAGGAGGCGGCAAAGGAGGCGGCGGCCGCGGCGCGCGCGGCCGCCAAGGCCGAGCGTGATGCCGCGAAGGCCGCGATGAAAGAGGCGGTTCGGCAGACGCGTGAGGCAGAGGCGATGGCGTCCGCCAAGTGGGTGGTCCTCGCCGAACTGCTCCCGTCTTGGAAGCTCGAGGGCAAGCGGATCCAGCCGGGCGATCGCGTCCAGGGCAAGTACCAGGGGCAGATAGGTGGTCTGAACTGGTTCGACGGCGAGGTGAGGGCGGTGCACGAGGACGGCACGTGCGATCTGCACTATGACGATGGCGACTTCGAGGAGCGCGTGGGGCCGCGCTGGATCAAGGTGACCGCCACGGGCGCAGAGCAAGCGGCAGCCAAGGCAGAGCGCGCAGCACAGCAAGCTGCTGCCGCCGAGGCGTGCAACCCCACTGTGGCCAAGGGCACGGGCAAGGGCACGAGCAAGCGACCGGCAGCGAAGTCTGAGACGAGCGACGAGCCCAACGACGACGCCGCCCTCAAGCGGCTGCGCTCGCAAGCGACGGTGGGAAGTGGCGGCAGCTCGAGCTCATCTCCAGCCTCGGAGATCAACCAGGTGACGGTCGGGGCGTGCAGCCTCGTCTGAGCCGGCGCGCCGCCAGGGGTGCGAGGCGAGCGGCGATTCGAGAGGTTGACCATCGCGCCGACCTCTTGAACTACGGGGATGGATTTGGTTGCGCCAACCGCCGATGGCACGGACGCGCCGAGCGAAGCACAATACGGATCGGGCTTAGACGTAAGTCGTGCGGTGCATGTGCCTGTGCGCGCTGCGCGGCACTCTCCTGTGCGCGCTGCGCTGGGCCTGAGAGACGCCTGTGCGCGCTGCGCTGCGGCGTGACGCT
This sequence comes from Chrysochromulina tobinii, assembly GCA_001275005.1. Lineage (NCBI taxonomy): Eukaryota > Haptophyta > Prymnesiales > Chrysochromulinaceae > Chrysochromulina > Chrysochromulina tobinii. The sequence goes on from JWZX01000618.1 coordinate 9,266, forward strand.
CATTCACCTCACGAACGTGCAGAGGTCGAAGAGCGGCTTATATTTAATATTTTAAATAGCGCGGCCGCTCATTTTCCTTTCTTCTTGGCCCCCTTACCCGCTTTCTTCTCTGCCTCCATTTTCCTTTCCTCAGCATTCGCCGCCAGCAGCCGTGCTATTGCCCTCTCGTTTGCGGTCGGGCTCCTTGCTAGGGGTTCTAGTTTGGTTCCTGCTGCTGGGGCCTCAGGTGCTATGGTTTCTGCTGCTGCTGCTGCTGCTGCTGCTGCTGCTGCTGCTGCTGCTGCTGCTGTTGCTGCTGCTGCTGCTGGTAGGGCCTCTGCTGGGATCAAATCGCCCTCCTTCTTCGTGCCTCCTTTTTTCTTTTTCGACTTGCCTGAGACCGACCGGTCAGTCGATCCTCCAGGGGTCATCTGGCGTTCATGAGCTGAGCGATCCGTCTCCGGTGGCTCCTCACCAGCTTCCCGCGCCGCGATACGAATTTTGAGTTTTGAATTGTCGGCCTTGAGCATCTCGCAGAGCATACCGCAGAGATCATTCCCCTCGTACATGCCAATCATGTACTCCTTGCGCGTCTCGGCATCCTTCTCGTTGACAATCTCCATGGCCAGCTGGAACGGCGTTTTGTTCGCGGGCGGCAACTTGCGGTCAATCTCTGCACCATACTGAATGCACAGCTTCGCGATTCCCAGATTCTTCTTTTTGAGCGCGGCTTGCACGCTGGTGCTGCCGTCCTTGCGCGACAGATTCACGTCGGCGCCGGCCTCGAGGAGCAGGTGCACGCACTCGGCATTATTTTTAGAGCACGCAATGTAGAGGGGCGATCCGCCATCCTGCGAGTTTGGTATGTTCAAGTCGGCCTTCTTTGCGATCAGCAGCTTCAAGCAGTCTGGTTTGTTCTCCTGGCACGTGAAGAAGGTTGGCGTGATGCCGTGCTTGCCCGCGAGGTTCGCATCCGCCCCGAAGTTGAGCAGCGCATCGACGCAGGGTGTGTGCCCGTAGCAGCACGCCATCAGCAGCGGCGTGGTTCCATCGTCATCTGCGTCGTTCACATGCATGAGGCCCTCACCCTCTAGGATGGCCGTGAGCTCATCGATACTGCCATGCCTCGCAGCCGCACGGAGTTGCTGCGAGAGCACCATGATCCCTTCACACGCAAGTTACGAAACTTTAAGTTTCCAAATTCTCAAACTACTGTAGAGCTCAACTCAAAGTCGTACAGTAATCTGACGCACAGTACATTGTACGCCCGACTTATATACAGTTGTACAGCTTCTTTCGCGCGCTCACGTCCGTGCCCGTATCCGATCGCCCCGGTCTCCGTCTCCGTCTCTCCGATCGCGCCGGGCGGCACACAGCCTTGCCTTGCCAGGCTCCACTCACTCCACACCGCATCATAGACGCCTTGTGCGGGCCCATGCAGGCTCTCTCTTTCTCGTCTCAGCACTCAAGGATTGAGCTGCTGCTCGTCTCAGGATCGAACCTCGAAGAGCAACAGCAATGCCACGCACCTATTCAGGCGGCGGCACCCTTGGGCCGTGGGTCCTTCATCTTTGTGATGGTCGGCATCCTCTTGGACTTCTCTTCGAGCCGTTGCATGAGGAAGGGGTGCATGTCCTGCGGCGTGATGAAGAGGAACTGGCGGCCCGGCTGCGAGTCGCACAGTTCAAGCAGCGTCTCGACCGCCTGCTTGCGGTACGTGTCGTCCATGAAGACGTCAAACTCATCGAGCACGCGGAAGGGCGTCGCACAAAACTCCCACATGGCAAGCTCGAAGGCGAGCGTTGTGAAGGAGCGCTCGCCGCCACTCAGGTTACGCGCGTCCTGCGTGGCCGCCGAGTCGACGTCTTGTGAGTTGCGCTTCACCTCCAGGCGCAGTGTCTCGTTTTGGTGGTCGAACATCAGCTCTCCCGCGTGGTTCTTGCGTGAGAGGCGCCGATTGAATTCGCTCGAGGCCATCTTCCCGCGTGCCTTCGCCTCCTTCCTGTAGTGCGACTTGCGCTCCTTGAACGCCTCCTCCTCCTTCTCGCCAATCTGCCTGACCATCTCGATGCCATCGCGCCCCTCGGTCGCAAGCTTGGCGGCGATTTCCGCCGCCTTGGCGAGCGCCTCGATCGACTTCCCCCCCGTCTTCGCCTCCTCCTTTTTCTGCTTCGCCTCGAGCGCGAGCTTCTCCCGCTTGAGGGTGTCCACATCGCGCTGCTGCGGGTCGTGAATGCGCTCGCCGTACGTCTGCTCAACCATCGGAATCACACTGGCGATGTACTCGCGCCTCTCCACGCACTCCTTCTCCAGCTGCTTCTTCTCCTTCTCCGCTTCGCTGAGCACCTTGCGCACCTGCGACATCGTGTGCTTCGACTTAGTGAGTGGTGCCTGCGCCTTCTCCACCGCGGCTTGCATCTGAGCCACGTGCTCAGCCATCTGGCGGTGCTGTTCCTCGTTGCTCGTATTCTTCTCCTTGAGAGGCTGGAACGTGGCCTCTGCCTCGGCGTAGCGCTGGGTGCCCTGGGCGAGCATCTGCTCGTACGTCTCGACAGCCTGCTGCGCCGCGTTGCGCTGGGTGAGGAATTGCTGGATCTCGGTCATCACCGACGACTCGACGGTCTCGCTCTGAAGCGTCGTCAGCTGATCTTCGATCTGGCTCAATATCTCTCTCGCTTTCTCATAGCCTTTGCGCGTGCCGAGCTCCTTCTTCTCCGCCTCCTTGCGCGCCTTGTCGGCCGCGCTCGCCGCGTGCTGCAGCCGCTGCGCCTCCTGCTTGGCCGCGTGCAGTTCCGCTTCGAGCTGCTTCTTCGCAGATGCTTGGTCGCGCGTGAACTTTTGGCCGTTCGAACCTCTCAGAGTCTCGGCTCCCGTCGTCTTGCCTTTGCGGAAGAAACGACGACCAGGCTGCCCGTACTGCGCCGCAAACACGCCCTCGACCTGAGGCTGGGCCGACGCGTAGGTGACGCGCTCCGCCGTCGAGATGTCGTTGAAGAGCAGCTTGAATTCGGCCCTGCAGCTGTCGAGCAAGTGGTTGTACACCATGTCCGAGTCCGCCTTCGTCTTGCACGTGATCTCGATCGCATCGATCAGCGTCGGCGCCTCGGGTGCTGCGGCCAGCGCACCGTCCGACAAGCTACTCGCACCAGCTGACGAGCGACGACCACGCTCTCGCTTCACCGCCGGCTCAGCCGCATCTCCGCCCGCCGCCGTCTCGTCCCCGTCCGCGCCCGCAGCGCCCGCAGCCTTCGACGGGTCGTCTCGTATCAGCGTGTAGCGCGGCTCAGGCTTGCGAATCGTGACCTGAGTCACGTTGTCGAGGGGTGGGACATTCCTGAGGCTAGGGAGCTCCTTGAGGATCGAGCGCAGCTTGATCTCGTCGTCCTTGCACGACACAATCCACGTGAGCATCATTTTATGACCGACGGCCATTTCGACGGCAGGGCCGAGGGTAGCCTCGAACTCGGGCTTGACGGACATGTGCAGGCCGAGCGGCCCTAGCGGCGGCGCAGCGAATTGGCCGCGCCGTTGCTCCAGCCGCTGCAGCAGCTCCTTCATCGACGGATGGAGCATCAGCTCGCGGTCGAAGCCAGACTTCTTCATGGCGCTCAGCGACTGCTCCTTTGCGGCCACCTCTTCCTGGGCCGCCTCGAAGGCCGCGGCGGCCTCACGCCACGCTTCGATGGCCGCATTGTACGCCATCTTAGACGCATGGATGTGCTCGGCGAGCTCCTTCTCCGACTTGTCGGCGGCGTTGCGCTGCTCCTCGAGAGTGTGCACCTTGCGCATCAGCTCCTTCTCCCTCTTGTTCGTCGTGCCTTCGACTGCAGCCATCGCGTTGTCGTACTCGCTCGCGTAGTGCGCCGCGTCCTGACGCTTCTCCTCGAGCTGCTCGCGCAGCACGTCGAGCTCCTTCTTGGCACTCCTCATCTCCTTGAGAGCCTTCTTGGCCCGCTCGTGGTGCTGCTGCGCCTTGTTCCCAAACTGCTCGAGCTCCTTGCTCGACGCCTGGAACTTCTTCTCAGCGATCGCCAACTCCTCCTCGAGGTCTCGGCGCTTCTCGTCAGCCTCGAAGGTCGAGTCCTTCGCCTGCTGCTCCCTCTCGATCGCGGCGCGCATTGCCGCCTGCTTCTGCTCGAGCTCGCGCTCCTTTTCGCTCACGAGCGCCCAGCCGAGCATCGTCTCGTGCAGGTCGATCTGCTTCTGGATCTCCTTGAGCTTCTTGGCCCCTTCATAGTCGGCCTGCGCCTTGCGTGCGATCTCCTCCTTCTCGCTCATCTGCTCCGTGGCACGCTCGAGCTTCTCCTTCAGGTGCTTCACGTTCTGCTCCGTCTGCAGCAGGTCGTGCTGCCGACTCTCCAGGTTTGCCGCCTGCAAGAAGAAGCGGTACCTGTCCGCTTCGTTGCCTTGGTGCAGGAACTTTTTCGCGTGCTCTTGCGTGAGTAGCGCACACGGGTTGTCGGCCTGGATGTTGAAGTGCTGGCAGAGCTCGGCAAATTCCGCGTGCGTCGAGCGGCGTGCAGTGCCGTCGGGGCCGTCCTTGAGCTTGTACGAGCCCGCGCCCGTGCGCTCGAGCCGCCGTTCGGCAACAATAGTGTCACCAAACTCGTCCGCCTTCCACGGGTCCTCGCCGCCGTTGGCAAGGTGCACCGAGATCAGCGCATAGTCTGCGCCGTGCTTGATCAGGCTTTTGGCCGAGTTCGTGTTGCGCCCAGTGGCGCTCGCGCGGTGGCCGAAGCCCGCAATGAGAGCGTTTACGATCGCCGACTTTCCAGAGCCATTCTTGCCGATGATGAAGTTGACGTGCGGGTCGAAGTCGATGCGCAGGTGCGTGTGATTCATGAAGTTCTGAAGCTCGAGCGCTCGCAGCACGCCGTTTTCGAAGTCTTGCACGGCTGCACCGCGCCCCGCCTTCTTCGCCTTCTTCGCCTTCTTGGCTGGGTGCGGCTGCTCCTCGGCATCATTAAGCTCCTGCGAGACGTTCGGCTTGTACTCAACGTCGTCCTCCGCCATCAGGACGTCATCCGTGTCCGCCGACGATGTCGCGCGTGCGGTCGAGCGTTTGGCCTTGGGCATCATGCTCCTGTCACACTGGGCGACCGGACTTCCAATGAGGCTCCCGCGCAGAGCGCTCGACCGCGCGCCATAGCGGGCACGTAAAAGCGGTGCGGCAACTTGGGACCCCCGTCCCACAGCACACCCGGCCCCGCCGCTCCGCCCCATTGGTGACGTCATAAGCTGGTATGGCCCGGTTCTGGAAAATGAAAATGTCGTGTGCTCGCTCACGCTCAAGCGATCTGATGATCAATCTTTATCAATCTTCAATGATTGATCACTAGTCTTTCCCTTGTACGCCTGCCTCTCCGGGGCTTGTGGGTGTGCGTCTGGCCGGTAGGGCCCTGAAACGGAACGGAATATCAATGATCTTTTACTTCATCCTGTCATACGGATTCTTTGAGTTCAGGGAGTTGGCGCGTCGAGAGCGCCATAGTTCCTGCTGTTCCTTGGCGCGCGCCTGCTGCCACATGCGCAAGCGAGGCGACGGCCGGTGAACGCGCCCTCGGTGCGGCGTCGTGTCGAAGCCGCTAAAGTACCTGTCGATGTCGGGGTTGAGCGGCTTCGAGTCGTTGGGATCGTGCAAAATGGCGTCCTCAGATAGGTATACGGGCGCAGGCAGAGCGTTGCCATGGTTGACCTGGCACGCCGCCAGCTCCTCCGGCCAGCGCCACTTCCACACGAGCTGCTTCGCCTTGGCCTCGTCCATGACGTCCCGTAGATCTGGCAGGACAGTGTAAAACGGTTGGTTGACCCACGATTTCAGCTCGCCCAAGTCTGTTTCCTCGGCTGAGTAGCCGAGCGCGCAGCCGCGCTCGAGGCAGCCTGCGGCCTTGATCCACGCGTGCCCACGCACGCACTGCAGGTCGACATCCATGACGATCCCACGTAAACCCTCGCGATGCGCGTGGACCACAGCCTGGCCAACCTCGTACTTTGGCAGGCCCAGATTGGCCTTGACGGCGTCCAAATCTTCCTGAAAGATGTGCGCGAGCACATAATTACCAGCCTCGAGGGCTTCTGCTAGTCTCTCCTCCCGTGGTATGATGGGGTGCCGTGAGCGCAGCCGCTCGACGCGCTGCTTCAGCCCATCGGCCTCAGCGTACTCTTCGCGGTCGATGGCGCTCTGGAGCAAATACTCGCACTGCTCGATCTCAATCTCCTGCTGACGAAGCTTGTAGTGCGCCTTTGCCCACGGCGAAACCCAGTTGTTGTCGTCGACTGGCCTCTTGTGATCCCAATCCTCCCCATACCAGTCCGAGAGCCGAAACGACCGTGATGGCGCCTTCATCTGCACGAGGTGACGTGGAACCTGCACAGCAGGCAGGCGCTGGCAACCGCAACTCACGTGCACGCTGCCGCTCAGCGCTGCGGTCGCGCTCGCGAACAATAAGGCCATTGACTGCACCGCTTCGAGCGCCCCACTCGTGCGTGTGGCTCGAACCTTTTTACGTCGAGCTAAGTTCGTCGAGCTGCCTTTTAGTCTCCATGTGGGAGATCGCGCCGTCAACCGCAAGCGAATTTACATACACTGTATCATGACGAATTATTTGGCAGCGCTCTCCGCAACGTCCCCGTAGGGCACCTTCTTTTCCAAACAAGGAAGGGAAAGGGAAGGGAAGATCGCCATCGCGAAGTGCCAAACACTTTCTCAGAATGATGTTCCTCACGCCTGTCACGCTCGCATTCAGCCTGTCCTCACCGTCGAAGGTGATGCTGCACCAACGCGTCGATGCCACCATGTACGCCGTGACCGGCGATGCGACTGTCACAGGCTACCTTGCCTCGCTGGAGGGTGCGGCCGCGAACAACATCCTTCCGATGATCAAGCCCTCGTCAACTGATGGCAGTCTCTCATCCTACCTGAGCAACCTCGAGGGCAAGGTGTCCTCGCTGTGCACAAAATACGACGTGCCCATGCCGCAGCAGTGCAACGAAGACGCGTGCCTCGACGTGCAAAGCTACACGGAGCTGCTCGAGGAGACGCTGAACACCCTTGATTTGCAGTGGCGTAGGCCCGTGAGCTCCTCCGACTGGGGGGGTTCCGATTCGGGGCGTGATGAGTGGGGCGGCGCATCGCCGGACGCCTCACTCACGGACGGCTCGCTCACCAGCTACCTCGCGCGCCTCGAGGCCAAGGTCGACAAGCTCACCGATGAGCTCGGCTGTGCGGCGCCGACTCGCTGCGTGAACGACGCATGCCTCGACCTGCAGACGTATCTCGCAATGCTCGAGGAGACGGCGAGTACGCTCGAGCGGCAGTGGCAGCCGCAGAAGAGCGCCACTTGGTGAGTTACGTCACGTCTCCCTTCATCGATAGGAATCCCTGGCCGGGAATCGACGATCGTGTGTGACGTGTGACGCGTGCGGTGACCGGTGTGACGTTGACCGGGATCGTTGCCGACGTGTTGCTGTGACCGGTTCAGCCTGTATTGTGATCACAAGTGTGCTGTCCGCCCGATGCCGCAATCTCTACGATTGAGATCGGATGCACGCCGCGACTGCCTATGTGCTATGATCGCGTATAATGCGGTGGAGCCCGGTCTTGGTCGCCGCCCTGCCAGGGCGTCGCCGCGCACGATCGCGCGCCGGCCGACCGGACGGGACCGCATGCCGGACCGCAACAACGCCCCGCCCCCCGAGTACTCCCCTATTTGCTATTATCATTCGCAATGTGCTAAGAGAGCGACGCACCATCCATAGCGTACTGAAGCCTGCGAACAAGCCCGCCGCGCCGCCGCGCCCACACATGTACAAACACTCGTGTAGTTGAGTCACTGTAGACTATCGCGACATCTACACGTGCACCGCCGATGCCGTATTTACAAGCTGGTCCTAGGCGCAAGCATCGTGGACAGCACGGTGAACCAGCGGTCGCGCTCGGCGACGGAGGGGAGCCTGATGAAAATCGGCTCGTTGGTGACCAGGACGAGGGTGAGGTCGGTGGACCCGGGCTGGCCTGGGGTGACGCCGGCGAGCGCCCTCCGGCTGCGTCCGACTGAAGTCGGGGGGCTCATTGTGAACTCGGCCTGGTTGTTGAAGTAGATCATCGTCTTGGACGATTCAAACACAGCGGCATAGCGCCTGCTCCAACTCTTCAACAAGCCGCTGCCCTTCTTCTGCACCTCGCCTGCGATCAGCGGTAGCTCACCCAAACGGCGCGGGCTGGGCGCAGTCGAGCTCGAGGCTGCCGCCTCGGCTGCCGCTGACATCGCTCGGAATCGCGCTCTCTCCGCTAACGTCTCGGCGGATGGGCCCGCTTGTTGGCCGGCGTCTCCTCCCCGGGGCGCCTGCTGCGTGGCCGCAGTGTATGATGGAGGTGCGACAACGGCCAAGTACGATGGTGGGGCGTCGAATCCGATGGAGGCCGAGTACGATGTCGGCGCGTTCGTATCCACCGACGACGGCGGCGCGCGACCTGTCGACATTTGCATCCCGACAAAGGTTTCCTGGCTCGCCATGGCGCCTCCCCGCGCCACGACGACGATGCGCGCGCGGCACGATGGGCATTTATTCTGCGCGCCCCAACTCGTCTGGGCGACCGCGTTGATAAGGTCCTCAGTGCAGTCTTCGCAGCAGAGCATGTGACCGCATGCAAATCGGACGGAACGCGGCGCCGCCATGCAGATCACACACTCCTTCAGAGGCGTACCGGCGGCCTCTCGCTCGTCCACGCTTGCCTCATCGGCCATGCCAGGCAGAAGATTGGCGTCATCAGCGAGATCCTCGATCGCCTTGGTCGCTTTCGCGAAAGGCATGCGCTTCGCGAGCGTGGTGCCACACACGAGACCCTGGATGATGGAAGCAAGCCGCTCGGTGGTCTCGTTGGTCGGCCAGTCGGCTGTCAGGTCAGCCACTTCCAGCGCCTGGCTCGGGTCCTCGAGAACATTGTTCTCGAGGGTGGCCACGCGCATCGCATCCTGTGC
>JWZX01000620.1:0-21422 GCA_001275005.1 Chrysochromulina tobinii
ATCGAGCAGCTGCAAGTGCGATGTCTTCATCTTCGCGATGACCTTCTCGATCGTGAGCGAGTGCAAGTTGACAGAGGGGCGCACCGTCCAAATGAGCAGCCCGTACTCGTCGACACGAAACTTGAGGAACTCGAGTCCGGTCAGAGGTGGGAAGAGCACCTCGGCCTCGTGAGGGTACTGCGAGAGCCACTTGAGGTCCGCGCCGCGATCGATGAGGCCCTGCGTGATCTCGAGTATCATGGGCGTCGTCGTATTATCCTTGGTGGCGTAGCGCCGGGCTTCCTCAAACTTGGTGGACGCCGACGAAAAGCCGTACTCGATGCCGCCACGTGCATTATCCATCCCCTTGTTGCGCATTTTCTTGGGCATGGTGCGATGCGCGATGCCGCGGTAGACCATCTGAACTTTCGCGAGCTTACCCAGCTTGAGCACCGCCGAGTTGATCACGTGCAGCGTCGTCGTGTACAGGTTGCCAAACGTGTGGCCCGTGATGCTCACATCATCGAGATTCATCGTCAACGCCCGATTCTTTTGAACGTCGGTCGACGGGTTTTCCTTCTGAGCTGCCTCCTTCTCGCGCGCCTTCTTCTCATCCTCATCTTGCTGCTCCTTCAGCTTCTTAGAGAGCTCTTCGGACGAATGCCGCTGCTGCTCGTCGCTCTCGCCGCCGCGCAGCATGCCGATCACGCGCAGCACTTCGTTGTACTTGGAGTACATTGGGCCGGTGTACAGGCGTGCTGCGATGAGCTCTTCCTGGATCAGCGGGTCGAGGTCCTTCTCACGCAGCTGCGCGTTGACCTCGTTAACTTTGTCATCGTACTTTTTGAGCAGAATGATTTGGCGCCTCGCGCGCCGAGGCGACTTCTTCTCGTCCGCATCGTCCGCACCGTCCGCCTCGGCAGCGATGTGAGCTGCCATGTCATCTGCCGCGATATCCGGAGTGATCTCAGCGTCATCGATGCCGGCGTCGTGTGCCCCAGGGGCGGTGGGCGGCGGCATGGATGATTGGGACGCTCGCGACTCGGAGTCTATCTGTGACGCACCGCCTAATTCCGAGCGATCGCTCTCCTTGCCGAGCGGCACGCCGTGGAATTTCGGCTTGGAGGGCCATTGGGGCACTTTGCCGAGGTAACCGAGCTTTCGAAGGTTGTCCATCGACCCGTTCTTGCTGCGAACAGGGAGGCCACACAGAGGCACGCAGGGAGATCACTCGGAGATCGGATGAGGGAGGCATGCAGGGAGATCACATCACACGGAGATCTGACGAACCTGAGCTCCTCAAGCTTTTTATCGGTCGGGTCGACGACGAACCAGTACTCGAGCTCAGACGTGGTGTAGGTGTAGTAGTTCGCCTCCTTCGCCTCCACGCGGAAGATCGCCGTCGCGTCCTTCGAAAGGTTTGAATTGCAGTGCTCGTTCTCCATCGCCACGCGCAAATTCGGGTTCGGGGGGCCAAGGAACCCATCCAGACCCTCGTAGAAGGTCGAGATCTCGCCAAACTTGAGCGAGCCCTCGCCGTCCTCGAAGAAATCCTCCTCTGAGCGCAGTGAAGGCACGTTGCCAGAGTTGCTTGGTCCCTCCGCCGCAGCCTGAGGGGTAGCTGCAGCGTCTTCTGCAATGCCCGAATCCAGTTTGGCCTTCTTGGGCTTTGGCTCCTTCACCTCCTCTAGAGCCTGTAGCTGTTGCTCGAGATCTTGTAGCTCGCGACGGAGCTCTTCTATCTTGCGGCGGAGGTCACTGGCCAGTGGATCCTCGCCTTCCATCCGAGAGAGAGGAAGAGTCGATCGAACCTCGGTATGCAAGAGGGCGTGCGTGCGTAGCGTGCGCTTGGAGATCCGTCCGGACAACAAGTCAAGGAACTCCGCGGGGCAAAAAGATGACGTGGTCAATTAGTAAGTCAGTTTCGTCGCGGTCCTCCGGAACCTTACCAGTGCGTCACTTCACCGTCTCAAAGAACGGCTCCGCACCCAAGCAAGCAAGCAAGCCCGCACCCCTCGGTCGCCACAAGTACTGACGTGGCACGAGTTTTAAAACGTGTGTAGTGGCCTGGTCGGAGGCTGTGGCGCTCGGGCGCGTCATGAATTCGGCGGAGCCACGTCAGCAGCGGCAGCCCCCGTGAGCACCTCGAGGCCGTAGATGCGGTCGGAGCGCGCGACCACAATGTGCATCGGCGACAGGCCGTTGGCATAAATCTCCCACTGGATCTTGAGCGCCTTTTCGAAGTCCCTCACCCAACCTTTGGTGTCAAATAAGGGCATGGTCAAGCGATTGCGCGCGAGCTTCTTGCGCAGCAGGCGCAGCTGCTTCGAGCCCATATTCCCACGCTCGCTCGACAGCTCGTCGTCTGTTGAGGTCGGAGGCGTGATCAGCACCTTCTCGGCCGCCTGCATGATGTCGGAGACCGACAGCTGCACCGCATTCGGTGGCAGATGCCCGAGGAGCTGCTGCGTGAGCTCGGAGCTGCGTGCGCTGAGCTCGGCCTGCGGCAGCGCCGACGTGCTCATCGACGTGACAACGTACCGCAGAAAGTTGGGAAGGTCCTGACGCTCGATGGTTCCACCGATGCCAACAGCACTGAAGCGGCTGAAGGCGGCCTGCGTTGCCGTGAGCTGCTCGCGGCGCACCTGCTCAGGAGGTATTAGTGTGTTTGCAACACGCACGACCAGCGCGCAGCAAAGGCATGCACACGAAGTACGCGCAGCAAAGGTGCGGCGCAACAACGGCGGGGCAGCAGTCCGAGAGGCGCCGCGACGCATTGTTAGCCAAGGCCGCATTCACGTTCACACTTCAGGGCGGTTTCGCCTGCAGCCATAAACCCAATTATCACACATCTACGCTGGTTCTGAACCACGATCTCCTGGCGATCTCGCGTCGGCCCTATCATCGTCATCGTCCAACAGCCCGCCCATGAACTCATCTCGCGTCAGCGCATGGTCCCCGTCCTCGTCAAGACCCACCAGAAACTCTCGCAGCTCTTCATCGCTCAGGGGTTCGCCCAAGTGGGTCAGCATGTGTTCCAAGTCCGCAATCTCGGCGCCCCTCAGCACGCCATCACCGTCCACGTCAAGCATGAGGAATGTGTCGGAGAGCTCCTCGCGCCGCTCCTCGGGCGGGTGCTCCCTGTAGAAGCTCTCCAAGACGTCCCCTAGCGACCGCGCTGTGAAGCCGCGCTCGCCCGAATTCCGCAGCAGCCGCGTGTACTGGTCGACCTCTGCTTCGGAAGGGTTGGCGCCGGCCAGACGCATGTAGGTTGCGAGCTCGGCAAACCCTTTGAGACCGGTGCCCTCCTCATCGCCTAGGTTTGCAAAGACCTCCTTTGCGCGCGAGCGTGTGCGCAATCGTGCGTTGTGGTCGTCCAGATAGAGGTTTGAGGCTGCATGCTGCTTGACCGTGTGCACTTTCGGGCTGTCCTCATGGATGTCAAAGGTGAAGGGTTCGGGTGTGGATGATAGTGGCGGAGCTCGGCGCAACGTCCAAGCAATGGAGGCGACGAAGAGGCTGCCAATGAGGGCGCGCTCGACAATAAGTAAGACGCTTGCCATTTCAAGTAAGTCAAGTCAAGTCACGTCTGCCTACGATTACATTTCGACACGACAACAGGGACTCTCGTCGTTCGCAGTTCCACATTCACTTTGCCCGACTCGTTAACTTTCGCCGTGCCGTACATGTAACGTCCGCGCTCGACCGAACACTGACCGAACTTTCTTCGCTTTTGCGAATCCACGGTGCCGTCCACTTGCGCCGGTGCACTATCCGGATAGGAAGCCGGCCGAATGTCTGAAATCAGATGCTCGGTCAGGCTTGAGCGGGTCTCTCGGAAGACTCAGGACGACGATGAGTCGGAAGACTACCCTGAACACCTTGAACTTGACGTGTTTCGCGATGGCATGGCATCCTATCCGACTCCGTGGACGCTCTCGTGGCTCCGCTTCTGCTACACGTGCCAGTCGAGCAAAGCAAAGCTAAACTCCGCCGACCAGGAGCTCGAGCTCATCATCAATCTGGTAGGTGCCACGGTGCTGCACTATGCCGTCCTCCAGGGAGAGACGCGCGCGGGTCAAGACGCGGTCAAGACGCTCCTCGACCGCAAAGCCTCCGTGAACGCCGTCAATTTCGATGGCCGCACGCCGCTGATGCTGGCGGCCATGTGCGGGCATGTCGAAATCGCGGAGCTGCTCCTCAACGCTGGCGCGAATATCGACGTGGTCGATGCATGGCATATGATCAACGTGGTCGATGCATGGGGATATGATGCGGCGGAGTGGGCCAAAGTGCGCGAGCGCAAGAGCATCAGTCTCAAGCTGGAGGAGGCGCGCAAGAGCATCAGTCGCAAGCTGAACAAGGCAGAACGATCAAGGCAGGAGGGTCAAAACATGGTCTCTGAACCAGCAGCAGCAGCAACAGCAGCAGCAACAGCAGCAACAGCAGCAACAGCAGCAACAGCAGCAACGGCCGCAACGGCCGCCGGCGCGAAAAACCGCCGCAGCAACCGCCGCAGCATCAGCCTCAGCAGGAATCTGAAGCGTTCAGAGAATTTTGCCACACCGTCCCCTGCCCGTCTCCCTGCCCCCGGCGGCACATGGGCAAGGACACCGACGTCTCCCGACCGTAAGGCCTCGGTCGATGTGCTCACCCGACTGGTTGCAGCGACGCAGCCCGAAGAGGACGCGGAACGCCTGGTGGCGGTGACGCTGGCGGAAGAGGAGGCGCGGGCCGCGCTCGTCGCCGCCCAGGAGAGTTCACCCTTACGTCAAAGAGATGCTCGCAGTGCGCTCGTCGACGCCCAGCAGCGCAAAGCCAGGCTGCAACAGAAGGCGTGCCTGCGGCTGCTCTGCCCTCCTCTCGCGTCGGTGTGGGGTCGAGCGCTGCAGCGAGCGCGGCGGCACGGCTGGACGATCACGATCTTGCTGTTGGCCGCGCTCGTGCTCGCCCTCCTCGTACGGGTGCACCGGCATCGAGACGAGATCCGCGGGGCGGTGCACCAAGCTGCCGCGGGCACCTCTGCAGCAGTCCGCGAAGAAGTCGTGCCCCGGCTCGGCGAAGAATGGAGTCGCGTCGTCTGGGCGAATTCGCAGGCGACCCGTTTGCGCCACTACCTCGACAGCGCTGTCTACGCGGCGACGCATTCGCCGACGCTTCCGCCGCATCCGCCGCCGCCGCCGCCGCCACCGCATTGCCGTGCGCGGTAAAGACCTGCAACCTGGTGGAAGGCAAGGGCAGGCCGGTTTGAGTTGGCGGGACACAGGGCATGAGACGCATGGGCGTGGCTTCAGATTCTATCAGCACATGCTGAAGGTGCGTCATGAATTGAAGGTGAGGTCCATCGCACCGGTGATTCGACTCCTCTACTGCATCCAGTGTTCCGATCACGCATCCCTGAGCTCAGTTTTGGTCGTCCACGAGTGGCCATCCATGAGGATCTGGATGCGGTGCACTCGGGATATCCTATGTTCGCAGCCCGAGCATCTGATCAGCCGCCAAATTCGTGCCAGGACGGTCCGGGACGAGCCAGCAAGGGCCTGGACAGGCGCCATTCGGATTTTTGGTTATTGTCGCTAACCCCACTTTCTCTCTGACAGTGTGCATGCGCGTACACACGGCGGTATCCGCGACGTGTTACGTATTTCCCCGCGGCCCTCCCGGGTGTGAGATATGGACTATGGTATTGCGGACGGATTCCGCGCCGCGGCGGCGAGCGGAGAGATCCGCATGGCCGGCGATTTCAAGTGCGATTTCAAGTGCGATTTCCGAAAAAGTGGATCCGATTTTTCTTTCCTTTCGTCGGAACGATCGTTAGGGATTTAGGCCCATCGCCCATCGGGCGTTAAAATGGCCGTGTTTCTGTTTGCTGCTCAAACATAGAAGTCACCCACCGCGCACCGGTGTATAGCGCTTAAAGATCCGTGCTCGGCGCTGCGCCGTGGAGGCCGTGCTGCGCGATATTGAACGCGCCCGCGCTCCGACGCGGGATCGCGGATGCACCACATGCTCCTGCGGGTAACCTGTGCGCGGCCCTCCATCCCTCAGGTGACAAAGTTTGTTCTCGTCCGCTCAAGCGCTTCTTTTCCATTATTCAGGCCACGCCTGCGTGAGCGCAAGAGAGGCGGTTGCGTAGCCCTTCGCTGCAGTGATCATTGGCATCAGCCATGCGGCAAGAGAGCCATCGGCGTTACTTTCGCCATCTAGTGCTTCCCCTGCCTTAGTCACAGCTTGCCATGCCCGCTTCGCCACCTCGCGTCGACCTGCTGCCTCGTGCGTCCATCGCATTTCATTGGCAGCACTCGCCCCCTGGGCTAGAATAGCACCCCCTTGTTGGAGGAATTTTCGCAGCGGCTCGATCATCGCAAGCGCCTCCTTGACCTCGGCTTCCTCGTGCAATGCCCGTTTTCGCCACGAGGAGCGTTCGTCTGCAGCTAAAAGGTAGTCCGCCGTGAGTCGCCTCTCCTGCTCAGCGCAAATTGCCTCCAGCTCAGCAATCCTCGCCCTTGCATTCGCAAGCGCCCTCGATCCGGTGGCCTTCTCCTCGGCAAGCGCTCGCGCATGCTCGTCCCTGAGCTTGGGCAGTTCTGGGGCTAGTGCGTTGAGCTGGGCACGAAGCGCTAGAGTCTGGCGCTGCTCCGTGGCCCAGCGCCAAGGTCAGCCGGTCTCTGTCAGCAACACATGCTGTGAGCCGCTCCTTGAGCACCTGGCGCTCATCGAGCAACCTGCTCAGCTGACTGTCTAAAGCATCTTTCGCACCACGCTCGCCCTCCAGCTCAAGGCCTGCCCGCTGAAGGGTCGCTCGCACCAACGAAAGCTCCTCCTGCAGCGCCGCCACGTCCATGGAGAGGCGCCGCCGCTCGCCTGAGAGACGACGATCCCGATCCGCAAATCGTAAATCGTTTTCAGATTTATGCGTTTGAGTCTCTGCGAGCCTCTGCTTCAGCTGCTCGATGACCTCCTCGGACTCCCGACGCGATGCCTCTGCCATCGCCTTCTGCTCTCTAAGCTCGAGTTTCAACCGTTTGCACTCGTCGTCCACGCTCACAACATGCTTTATAATGCGACCTCGACTCCCCTCAACCACCTTCAATTCCGCTGCGAGCTTGTCCCGGTCGGCACGCAGCCCGAAAGTTACCGCCTCAACCATGTCCTCCTTACGAAGCCGATGCTCCTGAATCTCTTGGAGGAGCGACTCGCGCTCTTGCAGGAGTAAAGTAACCTGCGCGTGGAGCGGCCGATGAGCAGGCTTGACGGTACAGATGGGCTCCTGTCCGTCGGAGTAGTCGAGGATGGTGCTCGTCACACTCATCGCGCTCGTTGTGCCGTACTGCTGCTCTAGACGGTGCCGTGAAGCGAGGCGTTGGCTGCTGAGCGAGTCCGAGATTGCCAGGCTGGCCGAGGCGCTGGCCGCGGAGCTGTCGCGAACGACATGCTGGGCGCTGGTGTGCATCATTCGGAGCTCGTGTTCGCTCTATGCACGCACAGCGAGGTTGAAGGAGCGCCCTATTTGAGCCACGGGATAGCACACCTAGCGTTCGACAAAATGGCAAGAGAGGGCAGGGAATGCTTCTCGACCTGTGGGGAAAATGGTGTGTTCGGGTGGGAGTTGTCGTTGTTGTGGAGCCTCTGTCGGTCGCCTGCGCTGAGCGCAAAGCATGAGCGGCCTTCCGCGTGAGCTACTCAAGTGGCTGCAGAGCTTGGACCTCACATACTCGGTGAAGAATGTCAAACGCGATTTCAGCAATGGCTTCCTTGTTGCCGAGATCTTCTCCCGCTACTACGTGGCGGACGTCGAGATGCACTCGTACGACAATGGCAGCAACCTGACTCGGAAGCTGGATAACTGGGGACAGCTCAAGCGCTTCTTCGCCAAGAAGGGCATCGACATTCCACCGGCTCTCATCAATGACGTCGTGCACTGCAAGAGCGTTGAGGCGGCGGCAGAGCTGATTGCGATCGTGTACACTCTGCTCACCGGGCGCGAGGTCAAGGGTCCCAAGTACACGGAACTGGACCCTTCTGACCCGGCCAACGACCCTGCGTTCATGAAAAGCAACGCCACCTCACTGCTCCAGTCGCGGATCAAAGCGTCGGAGATGAGCACCACGCTCGCCGACCAGACGACAGCGGCGTCGCGCGCCAAGTCGCTGATCGACGACCACACTGACGCGCAGCGCGCGGCGCGCGAGACCGATCCAGCGCGTTTCGCGATGCCCGCGGGCGCCTCCGTCTCGCAGATGTCGATGCAGATGATGCGCGGCCCGGCCAAGCCGGTGCCGGAGACGATCGAAGCGGCCCAAGTCCGTTTCCAGGAGGTGCGCGTGACGCAGGTCGACCGCAACATCGCGCAGCTGCGCGCATCTCGCGATGCGACGCTGCACGGGGGCTCGTCGCACCACTCCGCCGCCGCGACAGGAGCCGCCGTCTCCATCGCCGACATGGGCGGAGGCACCGGGCCGCCGCCGCCGCCGCAAGGCGTCGAGTTGGGCGCAATGAGCGCTATTCTGAGCGAGCTGACGCTGCCCCACTGCCCGGACGTCGTGTCATACACTGGCAGCGCGGCGAACGCGAACAGCTTCGCGACGCTCGCGGCGAACCTGGTGCAGCTGCCCGTGAACGTCGTCGTCCGGTTGCTCGAGACGGCTGCTGCCCACTCACTGCACGCCCTCGCCGCGGCCGTCTCAAAGGAGCCTGCAAAGGCGTGGGAGCTCTTTGACATGCTCACGCCCGCCATGGCGTCTCTGGACGGCGCGAGCGCGTACGAAGCGATCGTAGCGCTGCTGGTCCAGTTCGGGGAGGAGCTCGTGGCCGTGGATCCGGAGACGGCCAAGCGCGTGCTCAGCACGTACGCCCTCCCCTTCCTCGCACCGCTCCTTCGGAGCGCCACTGCGGCCAAGGCGCCCCAGCTGCTCGCGCTCGTGTACGCCTTCGTGCCGGAGACGGCCGAGGACCACATCGACGCGATCCGCGCGCTGCAGAACGCGGTGGACGAGCCCTCGTGCTTCTTCTGGCTGCTGCCGCACCTGGTGAAGCTCGAGCACGCCTCCGTCTTCACCGACGACCTGTTCAACCTGTACATCTATTACGCCGTGCTCTCGCTCGATAAAAAGTCGAGGCTGCTCGCCTCGGCGGTCGGCGTGCTCGCGTCGCTCGCCGAGATGCAGCCGAACAAGCAGCCGATCATCTGCGAGCTTCTCCCCAAGCTCGCGACCCTCCAGGATCCGTGGTGGGAGACGCAGGCCAACATGGCCAAGCTCGCCACGGCGCTACTATGCATCGGCCCCGTGCCGAAGGACCCCGCGGCGGTCGTCGCTCTGCTCGTGCACGCGCTCGCGTCGCGCGCGCCCTCGGCGCAGGTGGTCGCGCTCGCCTGTGCCGTCAAGGTCCTCGTCGAGTACCCCAAGCTGCTCCCTGCTTTTGTCGAGTCGCTGCTCGATCTGCCCGCCGACATGCGCGCGGACCTCTTGTCTCCAGATAAGTCTCACGAGGACGTCCACATCGCAACCGCCGGCGGCGCCACGATTGACGCGAACACGCTGGTGAGCGTGTGGCCGAAGCTCAACGTGGCCAAGGCGCTCATGGACTCGGCGCGCGCGCACTCGCTCGACACACTCGAACCTGCCCACGCGGAGGTGATCGCGGCGTTGCTGCCCTCGGACATCATACCTCACGATCTGAGCGAGGGCAAGGTGGCGTGGGGCGAGTGGCTCAAGGCCAACAAGGACTACCTGTACGTTGCGCTCTGTGACGAGGAGCTGTGTGCACCCGTGACGTCGGCCCTCCTCGCGCTCTTCAGTATACTCAAGGAGGAGGTGCTACCGACTTTTTCGACGCTGCTCTCGTCGCTGCGCATGCTCTGCGACCAAGTGGGCGACGCCGCCGAGCCCTCGACCTGCCTAGACACGGCCATCTCGTTCTTGCTCAACCTGCATGCGACGGGCGCACCCTTCAAAGAGGCCGTCACAAACCTCGTCACCAACTTTGACGAGCCGATGAAGCTGACGATGGGCGAGCTCGTGCATCGAGTGGGCCATTGAGCGCGGGCCATGGAGCCGGCGCGGGTGAGGGGCAGCGCGCGGAGCGGTTGCTTGGCCGGCGCGAGAGGCGGCGGTGCCGGGCGCACGGGAGGGGCACGATGACAGATCATCGATGTGGGGGTTGGCCCATGGGTTCCGCGCATAGAGTTCCAGTGCCCGGGCGCCGAGAGAAGATCGACAATGCGCTACGACGTGTTGTGCGAAGTTTCGTCGTATGCGCAATTGGGTAAACAAACACATATGGGGCTCTAACATACGAACAAACATGACCGAAAAAGGTCATCTTCGCCTTGCTCGCTGCAGCACTCGCACTGCGGCAACTCTCTGCGCTGTCGGATAAAAACTCCAGCCTTTCATGGACTTGAGCACCTTCGCAGCTCCTTCGGGTGATTTTTCAGCCAAGGCGTGGGTCAACACTGCGCTCGCGGGCGCTACCGCATCCTCGGAGACTGCCGCCGCCCCGACACTGCTGACAACGCACCTCTCCATTCTGCTGACGAAGCTGCAGCTCTCAGCCGCAGACGTCAACGACGAGGTTGGCCGCCGGTGCGACGAGCTGGCTGGCATGGCGCCGACAGTCTCTCGCGAGCTCGGTATCGTTCGTGAGCAGGCGGGAGCTGTCCGCGCCGAGCTCAGCACGCTGCTCGAGGAGGTCGCCGCGCTTGAGGAGCGCTCGGAGGCCTCCGTCGCGACGCTCCGTGGTGCTCTGCGGCTGCGCGAGCGCTTCGCTGCGGCGGTGCGCACGCTCCAGCAGGCCGAGGACGTCGTCAATCTACTGCGCAGCGTCGAAGCGTCCTTCGCGCGCAACGATCCGACCGCGTCCGCTTCGGTCGTCGTGCAGCTGGGCGGCGCGCTCGAGGCTCTCGACCCGACGCAGCTCGCGCGGCTCTTCCCCGACGCGCCGGCGAAGCTCAAGGGGCTTCAGGCGCAGGTGCTCGACCGGCTGCAGCCCGAGCTGCTGCAGGCGGTACGAGAGCACGACAACGTCGCGGTGCACCGGCTGCGCGGTCTCTTCCTCGGGTTGCAGAGCGCGGCCACGGTGCGCGAGTGCTATGTCCAGTGCCAACAGGGACCCATCTTCGAGTGCTGGAACCTGGCGCGCCGTGGCGGGCAGCCGGCCGAAGCGCTGCGCGCGCTCTGGCGCTGCCTCGAGGAGACGGTGCCCAAGGAGCGTGCGTGGGTCGCCACCGTCTTCCCCGATGACGCGTCGCTCCTCCCGGCCGTACTCTCCGAAGCTCTCGAGGCGTTGGGGCCGCAGATGAGCGACCTGCTCGCGGCGCCGCTCGACGCTCACGGCGCGGCCGCCGCCGAAGGCGCGGACGCGAGCGCGCCCGCCGCCGCCGCGCCCGCCGCGCCCGCCGCGGATGAGATGAGTCCCGCCATCGCCTCCCTCCTCGGGCTGGGCGCGCTGTGGACCGAAGCCCTGCGCCGTGTCGGGCATCTCGCGGCCAACCTCGGCGGCCTCGAGGCACCGGGCGTGCGCCGGATCGCGGACGCGCTGCTTCTCCCCTTCGAGCCGGCGCAGCGCCGGTACGCGCGCTCGCTACGACACCTCTTCACAGCGCGCCTGCCTCCCGTGCCCAGCTTCCCCAAGGACAGCGCGCGACGCGTCGTGGCGCATGCGGCGACGGCATTGGAGCGCTCGACCGCGCCCTTCATGGGCGTGCTGCAGACGGCCTGGACGGCCGCGCTCGAGTTTGGCGGGCCGCTCGGTGCCGCAGGCGCCGCCGCTCTCCTATGCGACCTCACCGAGGCTCATGCGGCAGCTCTCGCGACGGCATTGCCTCCGCTGCGTGCCAAGGCCCCGGGCGCAACCAAGCGCGCTCCCGGCGCGCTCCCGGCCGCCGCACCTGCGATGGACGGCACGGCCTCGGCGGAGGCGGCGCACGATGCGCTCACGCTGCTGCGGGCAGTGCACGGGTTGCGTGAGAAGCTCGTGCGGGCCGAGGCCGCATTCGACAAGGCACTCGGCCAAACGGCCAGGGCGTGCACCAGTGCACCGCTCCACACGGACGCACAGCGCGCCGCGGCGGCGGAGCTCGAGAGCGCCCTCCAGGCGCCGCCGACAAAGGGGGACGAGCTACCGGGGGGGCTCGGCCTCCTCCGTCGCGCGCGCGCGGCCGCGGGCCAGCTGCTCGCCACCGCGCAGCAGCTGGCCCTCGAAGCGATCTGTGCACCCATCGGAGCCGCCATCAGCTCCATCCATGCTGCGGCCCTGATTGAAGTATGGCGCGGCCATGGCGCGTTGCATGGCAGCAGCGTGGGGGGCGACAGCGAGGCCATCGCGGCCGCCATGCTCGCATTCTCAGCCACGCCGCAGTCGTACATCACGCACGCGGGCGAGGTGCTCCTTGCGATTCCGCAACAACTCGAGCCCTTCGCGGCTGACACGACGCTCACGCGGCTGCCTGCGGCGCTGCGCCGACCGTCCGCCCCCGTCGCCGCCGTTGAGGAGGCGCAGGAGGCGGACGAGGACGGGCTGGGTGACCTCGACGGCGCATCCGAATGGCTCGAGGCCGTTGGAGCGCATACGATCTCGCTGCTGCTCGAGGCCGTGAGAGCTCTTGAGCAGCTGTCCCTCCTGGGCGCCAAGCAGCTCGCCGCCGACGTGCAATACGTGGACAATATCCTCGCTGCGGGGCTCGGGCTGCCCGCGGACCCGCGCCTCACCGAACTCGTGGCCTTGCTCACCGCCGACGTGGCCGCGCTGCCCGAGTTGGTCGCATCCACCAAGGCGCTCCCAGATGGCTTTGCGGCGAGCATCCAGGCGAAGCGCGCGCGGTGAGCTCTCCGTTCGCGCGCGAATTGGAGCGCGACATGTAGCGGGACGCCCGTCGCACACTGGCGGACCCGGGGAAATGTGCACGCGAATCGAGACGTCCAGCCTCGTTTAAGTTTAAGATGTTGAGGCTTGAGCGCATATTCATGGACATGTTCCTCTGACAACTCCGACAGGCATGATCACACCGATCACACATTCACAACCGATCACAGATATCAGATTTGCATGCCCCGCGACCGCAACCACTTTTTGGTCCGTCGTTACACCCTCTCGACGGCGCAGGCGCACCTCACAGAGAATGCAACTATTTGTTTCCCTCGTGAGCCCTTCAATCTGGTAAGCTGCAACGTTCGTTTCCTTGTGGGATCTTCGCGTCGTCGTGAGCCAGGTTTCGGATAGGTAACCGGGGCCGACGGTCGGATGATCACTGGCTCGCCGTGGCAGCCGGCGACAAGCATACCGGTCGGATCTAAGGCGCGAACAGAGCCAGCTGCCGGCCGCCGTCGGCTGTGGCGCTGGGCGCCCGCCGCCGTGCTCACGACTTCATGTGCAGGCTGCTACATGGCTGTGCTGCTGCTCGCGTTGCTGCCCGCCGTTGGCGTGGCTGCCCCATTGGGCACGGACGCGGCGCTCGTCGGCTTCTCGTCGACAAGCACGTCGCTCATCTTCATGGCCTACCATCTCGTGTGGGCGCTCGCCGTGCTTGCGGCCCTGACGACGGCACGCATGCCTCCAGGCCACATCCCGCTCTGGCTCTACAGCCGCGAGCCTGGCGATCAGGCCTACTTTCACAACGTGCTCCAGGCGGTCGAGAAGAAACTCGACGGCTCGCTCCGCTTCTGCCGCAAATGCGGCGCGTTCAAGCCCGACCTCGCCCATCACTCGCGCGAGCTCGGCCTATGCATCCTGTGCTATCAGCATTGGGACCTGTGGTCGAACAACGCCATTGGTTTCTACAACTACAAGGCGTACCTGCTTTCGCTGCTCTATGGTGTCTTGGCGCACGGAGTCGGATGCGCCTTGCTGCTTCCGGGCGTGCTGCGCGCGTGGCCGCAGGCCGACGCCTCGTACGCGCTCCTCGCGATGTGGATGGGCGGAGTGAGTACTCAGCCCGTCGCTGCAACGGCTATGCCCACGAGCCATGCACACGAGCCATTCACACGAGCCATGCACACGAGCCATGCACACGAGCCATGCACACGAGCTATGCACACGAACCCGATGTGGCCTGGCCGCCTACACCCCCTCCCACCGCCCAACGAGCGTGCGATCTGACGCGCGCATGAGTCCCCCCGTTCTCCTGCCTGCCAACCGCAGGCCTCTTCCGTCTGCGGATTTGCGTGCCTCAGCCTGCTGGGAAGCGCCGTGATGGGCGGCGCCTCGCTCGCGTGGCTGCTCTTCCACACGTGGCTAATCGCGCGTGGCCAGACGGCGCACACCTTCTTTCGGCAGTGCGGCCTCGTGGGCGCCAAACCTCCCAAACCACGCCAACAAGCCGGTCGCTCTCCCTTCGACTTCGGGCTGCGCGGTAACTTTGCGCGCACTTGCGGCAAGCAGCCTCTGCTATGGCTGCTGCCGACGAATCAGGGTGTTGAGGGCAACGGCATCTTCTTCGAGCTCAATGTCTCGACTAGAAGCTCCGACCCGCAAGGTTTCGGGCGTTATGGCGGCCCTGGCTGAGGAGGGGCAGGGGTTCCGCGGACGCTCTGTGTCTTGTGCTCGTGTCACCTCTGATGACGGTAGTTATTAGTAAAGTTATTAGAATTAGCAATTACTCGATCCCTCGCGCGCGACGCGGTCGCGTCGACGAATCTTAGACGAGACGAATCACGTGATACCAAACGATACCACGAAAGACTACTTGAGCTTTCACTTGACCGATTCGCGCGAGGCCGCTAGCGACGAGGCATTCCCGCGCGTACACGCCTACTCACCTGTGATGTATGCGGAACGATCCAGTGACGCGCGCGCGTTCCACGAAGCCTTTCCGCAGCGAGCCGGAGGCGGAGCACGGTGCACGGAGCACGCTCGCGACCCGGCCTCAACCGACCGCACACCGCTCACCGGCATACGCTCCAGCGACGCCCCTCGCGTCAACACGGCTCATGCGACGCATGAACCACACGTAACTCGTAACGGCGGCCCACACACGTACTCGATGGGGTACTGCGATGCGAGTAGCTGCTGGGGCCGTGCGGCACAGGTACACGCGGCGTGGCTGCTGCTGCTATTGCGGCGGCGGAGGCGGCGGCGGTTGCTGCTGCTGAGCTGTCACACTGAAGTGCTGCGGCACACCCATTCAGCCGCGATGCCGCTTTGCAGACAGCTCCAAGTCGGCGGCGCATTGCTGCCGTTTGCCAAAGCTGCCCCCCATCCTGTCTACCATCATTTGGTTGTGCATGCATGCAAGCACCACTGGCGCTGGCGCTGGCAAGGCCGCTGTGGCAAGTGCGGCCCTTTCTGTCTCACGCATGATGTAAGAGTACTGCGCAGGAGCACGCGAGCGGGATTTGTGTGTGAGGATATGTTCTGGCGCAAACACAGATGATGCGTTCGAAGCGTGCGAAGGACGCGGCGGCGCACCTCCTGCGAGAGCCGCTCATCCATGTACCTCTCCCAAGGCTCCTCGACTGGTTCACTAGCCGCGAGCTGCGTGCCATCGCAGTCCATGGCAGTTGTTGTTGCATCTCCCCAGCTTGTAAATGGTACAGGGGCGGCGGCGACGCCATCCCACGGAGAGCCGAAGGTTGAAGCCTCGATGCCCTCCATTTCTCTTTTCCAGAAAAAGCGCCAAAGGCGAAGTCTGACAGGAAGACAAGTCAAGTCGGGCCAGGTTTCCGATTGCCCGCCCAAACCGACGTTCTTCGAGAGTACATGAACCCGGTACATGTACCGTGGTAAAAATCCTGAGCGATCTCCTCTCATCACGGCACGCAACACGTGGCAAGCGACGCCGCGTCGCGGTTCGGGAACGCGTGCCGATCTATGAAGCGCGCGCTGGAGTGCGAACCGATTGAGGTCCGTACGCGCCGCACTATCCCGGTCATCGGCGATAGCAAGGTCTTTGTCGGCCGTGATCTGTTGTCGTCCATTGCATCGGAGCTGACACCCGCCAATGGCATCAGGGCGAGCAAGTTTGTGATCGTGTCTGACGCGAATGTGTGGCCGCTCTATGGCAAGACAATCTTGGCGGGCTTTGCCGCGCTGCCCAATATGACTATCCATGATGTGGCTTCGTCAGCCGCCAAGGCGGAGGCAAATTCGCAGGCATTCAGCTTTGCAGACGCCTGTGGCAACTGCGGCGACCAGCCCATTGGTAGTAACGACGACGGCCAGCTGGTGCTCACTTACCAGATCCCAAGCGGCGAGGGCAGCAAGTGCCGCGCCGTGAAGGACGAGATTGAGGACTTCATGCTCGCACACCGGTGCAACCGCGACACGTGCATGATCGCACTCGGTGGTGGTGTCGTTGGCGACCTGGTCGGCTTCGTGGCGGCGACGTTCATGCGTGGCGTACCGTTCGTGCAGGTACCGACGTCCTCGACGGGGATGATCGATTCGAGCGTGGGGGGTAAGACGGCGATCAACGTGCCCGCGGGCAAGAACCTCATCGGCGCTTTCCACCAGCCCATCGCGGTGTACGCCGACATGGACTGCCTTGCAACCCTGGGCCGACGCGAGCTGGTGGAGGGCATCGCGGAGGCGATCAAGATGGGCGTCATCCGGATGCCATCGCTCTTCGAGCTGCTCGAGCGTCATCCAGAGCGGGTGATGGCGCTCGATCCTGAGCTCATCGAGCAGGTCATCTACGATTCGATCCGCGGCAAGGCTGAGGTGGTGGCATTGGACGAGAAGGAAGGGGGGCTGCGGAGCACGCTCAACTGGGGGCACACGATCGGGCACGCGGTCGAGGCGCTCAAATCGCCCGAGATGATGCACGGTGAGTGCGTGTCCGTCGGCTGCGTGGCCGAGGCCGAGGTGGCCATGCGCCTCGGTCGCCCCGACCAGCAGCTCGACGCTTCCAAGATCGCTCGGATCACCGCGTGCTTCGCCTCCTACGGGCTGCCGGTCCATGTGCCTCGGGGCTTGCCCATCGAGATGCTCATGAAGAAGATGGCGCTTGACAAGAAGAATCGTGGTACGACCATCCGGTGCACTGTCGTCACTGACATTGGCATCTCGCTCGAGCAGCCACAGCCGTGCCCCAAGGACCTTATGGAGGCGGTGATGGCCGAATCGATGGCCGAGGGCCTCAAGCATCCCGAGTGGGTGCCCCACAAGGGCAACCACGGTGTCGCCGCTGCAGGTGGGCAGATGGCCAAGTGAAGCAGACGTCGCGCGCACAAGCTCGTGCACAGCATGTGCAACGCTTTGTCTCGAGGAATGGTCTCGAGATAGGGCGACAGCAACCGCTGCCATCCACCTTGTGGGAAGTACGGCAATTGTCTCACGATGGCTACGCTTGGACTTCATGTTTGGCCATGGACTTGCACACATGCCTCTGTGACTCTGTGACTCTGCGTTTTCATACGTATCATCAGTGTGGCGCTCACTGGCTTTGTTCGACATGGTCATGCATGTCATGCGCTCATCTCATGCTTGTGGGGCCGTGAACCTGTTCACGTCGCTAATCCACTACACGCCTTCGGATACATGTACATGGCGGGGTTCGTACATGTGCAAGCTCTTTAGTGTCGCCATTTCCCAGACTTGACTTGACTTGACTTGACTTGACTTGACTTGACTTGACTTGCCTTGACTTGTTCCCAGACTTTTCCCGAAACGTGAACCGCCTCTCACGTGAAAGTGTTGTTCGTCGCGGACGAGGCGTGGCCCGCGAGCCGCCCGTGCGTTTTTCGTGCTGCCAACAGTGCGAATATGCTTGCACGGGCTCTGGCTGTCACTTTCATCGCAGCAGTGCCACATCGTGCTCTTCGCACGACGACGCCATTATTGGCAGTCACTGGCCCTCTCTCAGGCCCCATGCCTCCTGGCTTTGAATTGCCCGCCGGCCGCTCTGGCATCATTTTGTTCGATGGGGTGTGCAACTTCTGCAACCGGTGGGTGAGTTTCGTGCTCGACAACGACCCCGAAGGTTTATTCGCCTTTGCCTCCTTACAGTCCGACACCGGACGCAGCCTCCTGCAAAAGTGCGGACGAGAGGGATCAGATCTGTCAACTTTTGTAGTCATCGATGAGGATGGCTTCCACACTCAGAGTTCTGCCGCACTGCGTGTGGCCGCGACCCTGCGGAAGCCAGCACTCAACGTGGTCGCGGCCGCGTTCACACCGCTCCCGCTTCCCTTGCGGGACAGCGTGTACCGGCTAGTGGCGGAGAATCGATACAGCATTCTGGGCAAGGACGAGAGCGGTGGACCAGAGAGCTGCAAGCTCCGTGCCGATCTCGCACTGGTAGCGGAGCGCTTCCTCGGGTAAGAAGAAAACGTGTGCATACTCGGCTGCTAGGGGCACGTGGAGGAAGCGAAAGTCGGACATCGTGTCGTGTAATTTCAATATCGCCCACGGGCCGGCAAGGGTCCGTCCGGTCTGATGCGACGGTACCAAGTGCGTAAACGCGCAGAAAGGCGCCAAGTGTTACTCACTTTTTAAAATAGTATACACCTCCGGTGGCAACCACAAAAAGTCCACAGACGTCCACAATCCCCTTGCCCGCTCGCGCGCGACGCGACCCGCTGCCGCGGTCGGGCCGGGGACGCGCCGCTCCTGGTCCTGGTGCGCCCAGTACCGCCACGCGCACACCTGCGCGTCTCCTCTTCATGCCGTGCGCAATGGAACGCGGAGAGCCGAGGACAAGCCGTCCCTAATGGACAATCTGGCCACGACTATGCAGCCATCAGCATCTTCCGTCATTGCCGGTGAAGCACGTTGTGCTTCAGCGGGAGGGCATCAGAGGAGAGCTATAGCGTCTTCTTACCGCTCCGCCGCTTGCGCTTGCGGCTCGCCTCGGAGGACGGCGCGATCTGCTGATGCACAACGCGCTCGGCCGTTGGCATCGCAGTGCTCGCCGCGTGCACTCCACCGTCGCCAGATCGGCCCGGATGTGAAACGGCGAGGGCCACCGCTAGGGAGGCGGTGCCATTTCGCCCCCCGCACAGCAGTTGGTGCTGGTCACCACACCAGCGTGCCAGCCCGCCTTGAGCGCCGCCGCGGCTGTGTAAGGCATGCATGCACATCGCGATCCACACGCTGCTGTACGCATCGAGCGCCGCATATCGTTGCTGCTGCGCGGTCAGAGGCCGTCGCTCCCAATTGGACCGCGAGACCGATTTGGGCTTCGTCAACTCATAGCCGCATGCCAACGCAAGCCCGGCGAGCCCGGGGCGAACCTTCTCACCTGGGCTGAGCGCGGGAAAGACGAAGCCCTCGCACGTCTGCAGCCGCGTCGCCACCCTGCCTATCTCGAGGATCGGGTGGCAGCTCAACCCACAATCGGACTGCAGCTTTAGGGCGTCCTCGGCAACACCACAGCCCACCTTCCACACGTCCGGGTTTCCGAGCAGCCTCGCGAGCGTCGGCGGCAGCCGAGCGAGGTGGCGCACCGGCACGAGCACGCACCGCGTGCGCGACGCGACCTGCACGAGCGCGATGCGATTGCGCGGCGCGCCGCTCACAAACGTTGGGCGCCACTCGACGTCGACGCCTAGGACGGGCTCGTTGACCAGAGGCTGCAGTTGCCGTTCGATAGAGTCCAAGTCATACTGCAGCTCCCATGGAGGCGGTACAAAGGCAGGCAAAGCATTCGAACGGGCTTCGTTGAGCCGCTGAGGTGGCTCAAGGTTTAGGTCGAGCGCTGGGATGGCCTCGGTGGTGGCCATCGCTTGCAACCGAGGCGATTGCCTAGTCTGCGCCGCCGGTAAGGCAGCTGCCTTTGCCTTCTTGGCCGCCTTCTTGGCCGCCTTCTTGGCCGCCTTCTCCTCCTTGGTCAGTGTCTTCTTCTGGTCCTCTTGCGGATTGAGGCTGGCGGCGGCGCCTTCCTCTTGTTGTGTTGTACATCCACTGGCACGGGACGGGAGTATTAGTGACGGCATCAGCGCTAGCCGGCTGAGTCGACGCTGATTGAGCTTTTCCTTGCGCTTCTGCAGCTTGCGCTTGCGTACGCCAGCACCCTCGCGACGAGCTGGCGGCATCGCGCTGCACAATGGCGCGTCGCCGTTTCAAAAGGACCAAATTCCGCACTCGGCAAAGAGGGAATCGTACAGATTCAGATTCTGCACGTCAAGCCCTGCATCATAATGTAGCCGCATTCACACATCATCGCGAGCCGCTTCGGCTTTTATTTGCGCGACGTCAAGGGGCTGGGCGACGTCGACCTCTCTCGACTCTCTCCACTCTCAAGAATATGGCTTTGACAGGATATCACCACGCGCACCCTACTCGTTCGCATCGTGCCCGCATCGCCAAGCGGCGACGTGCATATGCGCGCAAAAGACTGAAGCAGCAGCGTAGTCAGAAGCAGCTGGCGCAAGACCTTGCTGCGTGGCAAGATCTCGCCGCCCGGAGGCGTGCGCTTGCACACGCGGCTGCAGAGCGCGGCGAATCGTGGGAAGCACAAGCCGCTGCTCAAGGGCTGCCCATCGACGAGCAAGCGTTTGCCCTGCATCGTCGCTGCGCAGCCTTAATTGCTGACAAGGGCTTGAGACGTGGGGTGCCTTCGTGGACACGCAAGGTGAGCATTGGGCCCATCTCTGGGTGGCATGCATATGAGCAAGCGGCGCAGATGCCCAAAGGGTCCGCGTTACGCGCCGTGGTGAGCGATAGCCTTTCGTTTCCGCTCACCGCCGCGCATGCTGCCCACATCGCGGGCGTCACCGCCGACGCGCACGGCCGCCTGTCGCTGCTCGTGCTTGGGCCCGAGGTCGGTTCCGAGCTGAGCGGGCGCTCGAAATGGGCTGAGCTTCTCGACGGCCATGGCCTCGGAGCCACGGAGCTGTGCGTCTGCTTTTGCGGGCCGCGCGTCCCGACCTCTCTCGACGGTGCCGAGCGGCGGGTATTGATCCCGTCGGGGGTGCTTCGCTTCGCCTTTCTGCGCGGCGTGTGGCACGACCCGCGCGTGCAGGCGCGCGTGCCGCTGGTCCACAGCGCGCCGCAGCTGGCGCTCGCGTTCAACTCCGGCCTCGCCGACTATGCGGCGGGCTGGCTGCCCACGATGCGAGCGCTGTTTTGGGCGCGTGGCATTCCCCTTGCGTGCACAAGCTATCACGCGCCAGAGGCAGAGTTGGACGCACGCACGCTCGCTGTCTCGATGCGCGTGCCGCTCCACCGCATGAAGTGCGGGCCCAACCCGTTCGCCTCTCGCCTGCCGCACCTTGATGAACTCGCTCCTGGGCTCACGTACACTGCCAACGCTTTCCTCACTGTCTGCCTGCCGCCGGCTGCCAGCTAGCTCCCAGCTGTATTGTTCAAGCTGTATGGGGCGGGGCCCGCGCGGGGCGGCTGAGATCGTATTTTTGTGATGGATTATGAATGGATTATGGTCTGTGGGGAGGTATAAGTCACACTTTTCATCCATCCCCTCATAGATCCCGAGTGAGAGGGTCCCGCCCTGGACCCTCTGGGGGTCCGGCTGGACCCCTGGACCCTCTGGACCCTCCTCTGGACCC
>JWZX01000622.1:0-15098 GCA_001275005.1 Chrysochromulina tobinii
GGTGGTGGAGACGGTGGTGGCGGAGTGGGGGGCGGCTCGGGGGGCGGACGCGGTGGAGGGCGCGGTGGAGGGAAGGGCCGGGGGGCTCGGGTACATTCGCGGGCGCGGTGGAGGCGGACGCGGTGGTGAGGGCGGTGGTGGCCGCCTGGGCGGTGGAGGAGGTGAGGGTGGTGGAGGTGAGGGTGGTATTGAAGGAGGCGGTAGCAGCGGCGGTGGCAGTGGTGGGAGTGATGGCGGCGGGAAGGGCGGCTCGAGCGAAGGAATGTACTCGTACGCGGTGATGTACTCGCAGCAGTCTTCACATCCGTAGCCGATGCAGCCTGTGCACACGCCACCCGCGAAGATGGTGTGCAGAGGTGTTGGAGGAGGCTTTGGCGGTGGTGAGGGCGAAGGCGGTGGCGGATCATTGTTGTGCATGAGGTTGATGGTCAACTTGTCATTCTCGTCGATGCCCACCTGAATCTCGTTGTTGTAAGTCAAGGGATGCTCGCGCAGGAGCGAGGGTACCGCCGTGCCCAGCTGGTTTTGTGCGACCACATCGTTATACGGAGCCGTGTACGTGCCAACGGCCGGTACGCCATCGGCGTTCCTCAGGTACTGGAGACTCCCGAAGCTGCAGGTCAGCCGCAGGTTTGTCGAGAGCAGCAGGAGGAGGAGCCAACGCATAGGCGTGCAGCGCCCCTTTGAGAACCGTAGCCCGGCTTGCGCACTCATCGTGACCAGATAACCTCCACACTCTGAATCCGCCGTTCCAACCGTTGCATGCATGCAAAATTTGATTTCGAGCCCCAAAAACGTCAAAAACCATGGAGCGCCCGGAGAGCGGAAGCGCCTCAGACAAACTGGCCGTCACTTACCAGGCTCGAATCACCTGGGAGCAATGAACCCCGCGTGGGCGCTTGCAGGCGCAAGCTTTCTCGCCCAGGGTCAAGACGCTCCGGCGGCCGAGAGCGATCAGCTGCAAGCAAGCGAGCAGCAGCACCGATTCCTCCACGGACAGCGAGCAGCAACTGAAGATCCTGCGGAGGGCTTTGTCTTCCAGGATCTCCCCACATCCATGATGGGCATCCGGCCGCACCGGCTGTGGCTCGGCCAATACAGGCAGTTCGAAAAAATTGAGGCCAATCGTGAGCTTGGCGAGCAGGTCCGGCAGCAGGAGTCATGCCTTCGGCAGCAGCGGGATGACTCGATGTTCTCTTACCATGCAGCGCGCAATCACAAGCTTGCCGAGGCACGCGGCCAGCAGGCAAACAACGACCAGGCGATGCGCGAGTCGTGGACCTCCAAGATGATGCGCGCTTCTGCCGTCAAGTCGGAGCAAGAGATGAACCGCCAGAAGGCGCTGCGTCAGAAGCAAGCGTGGGCGGCCAACGGCTCACGCATGCGCGAGCAGGACCTGTTACAGAAGCGAAAGGTCTTCGAAAGCCGCTCAAAGGCGGAGGAGTCGAAGCGCTCTGTGGCGGCGCGCGCCAAGCTGGCGGCCAAGGAGCGGCTCGCGACGATCTCGGTCGCAATGGAAGAGGACGCGGCGGCGCGCCGTCGCCTCTACGAGAAGCTCCGGAAGGACTCGCTGCCGAGCGGCGCGCTTGCCGAGGCACGCGAGTACGTGAGCCACCAGAAGCGCGAGGCCGCCGCGGAGGTGCGCCGGCGTGAGCTCGCTTGGATCTCCGACCGTCAACGTGCCGAGGAGGCGGCGCTCGAGCGCGCGGCCCAGTCGAAAGCAAGCGTCCTCTCCTCTCGCGCGCATGCGCATAACAATCGCGCGACGGTGGTGGTGAGCCGGCACGAGCAGACGGCTGCGCTGCGTGAGAGTCTCAAGCAGCTCGACCTGGAGCGCAAGCAGATGATGCTTGCGTCCGTCAAGCTCAACCAGCAGAAGCGAGATGAATCGTACGAGGCCCGCCATGCCTCCCGCGCCGCGACCGTCGAGATGGACACGAGCGCGTACGGCAGCTTGGTCACGGCCACGCGCACGCCGCAGCGCTTCGAGCTGGGCATGACGGGCAAGCAGCTGCTCGAAGCGCGGCCGCTGCTCGAGATCAGTCCCATGGCTTCCCTCGACCAGCATCCGCTGCTCACGATGGCCGCCACAACCGCTGCTGGCGAGGGTCGCCAGGTGCACAAGAGCGCTGCCCCCCACGCACGACCAAAGTCGGTAGCGACGACCATCGTGAGCGCTGCAGTGAGCGCCTCGCCGCCCCAGGCTAGCCGGGATGGATCTGAATTCTATGATCATCTTGGCAGGGTGCGTGGTACACAGGGCACCGGGTCGCTGGACAGCGGCGCAGCATCAGACGGCGCGAAGAAGCGTGGGACGCGCTACAAGCCGCTGCTGCTCACAGTCAAGACGGTGGGCTGGACCGGACAGGGGAGGGATGCCCCCGGCACAGATCTCACGGTGGATGTGAATGGCGTGACGACGGTCGGCGAGCTCAAGGATCGCATCCGGCGCCGGCGGACGGCCTGGGCGGGCTTGGTGGCGCTGCGTCTGATGTACATGGGCCATCTGGTCGACGACAAGACCACGGTGGACGAGAGCTGGGCGAAGAGCTTCGTGGTGGCGATGGAGGATCGTCCCTCGACCGACTCGCTGCTGCCGTCGCCCACTGAGACGGCCATGCGCAGTGCCGCATCTGACGCCCAATCGGCAGCAGTGCGCGAAAGGCTTCGCCAAACACTCGACGCAAACTACGGGCGGGTCCTCGGTCTCTTTCGTTTGTGGGACGTTGACAGGAGCGGCACGATCACGGCGACGGAGCTGCAACGCGCGCTGCACGAGCTGGGCGAGATGTCGCCCATGGAAGAGGTAGATGCACTCTTTGCAAGCCTTGACCAGGGCTTCGACGGGCGCATCGAGTATCGTGAGCTTTATCGAGCGCTGCGCCCCAGGCGCCAGAGCGCGTCGGTGAGAGATCTCAGTGTAGAGGCGTAGAGGTGCGGTAAAGACTGGGATGTATGATGGATGTGTCCGTGAGACCAGTGTTGTGTGGCATGAGTTTACATGTTGCACTTTGTGGGCTGTGAACGATGGTCACATGTTAAATCGCATGCATACAGCTGGTGAAACTTGGCGAAATATCAGGAAACGCAGCGACAAGATGGAGGCACGGTGCAGAGGCACGAGGACAGCGCTGCGTACGCGGCGCCGAAACCAAGAGTTTCTCAATAGACCGCGCAGAAAGCACGCGACCGGTGCAGGCATAGAATGAAGGCACTCACGGTCGAGGATTGTGCGAAGAATCTTGAGAATATTGATGTTCCCCGGCAGCACAGGTGGCAAATTCCTCCCATCGGAGCCGTGCCTCCTGACTGCGGATTGTGTTCGCACTTTGATGGCGCTGCTGAGTATGCACTTAACGCACTGCACCGCAAGGCCGCCTCACCGGCCTACTGCATGGTCCTTGTCGGACGCAGCCCAGGTGTGACGGTCGAGCACTGGTCAGAGACGTGCCAATCGCTCCAGGAGCGCTGCGACGGCTGGACGATTGTTGATGGTGCCTGTCACAAGCGCTGCGAGATTGGCTGCTGGAGTCAGGGCATCCATAGCCAGCTCTGTCTCTTCAAGCCACCGATGCCGCCGTTCCGTCCACCACCGCCCCCGCCCCCCCCATCGGCGCAGCCATCGCCCCCTCCGCCGTCACTCCCACCACTGCAACCACCACCCCACAGTCCGCCGCCTCCCTTCCATCCGCCGCCCAGCCCGCCGCCTCCACCGCCTCCGCCGCCGCTGCTTCCGCCACCATCATACCCACCGCCTGTGAGTCCGCCGCTGCTGCAGCTCGTACTTGCGGCAGGTGGGGGCAGTGTAGTCCCAGGAGTGCTTCTCGTTTGCGTTGGTGCCGTTGCTGGCCGAGTGCTACATCGTGCCCCGCACCTGAGACACAGGCTGGCGCGCCTTGCTGCGAGCGCCCTGGCGAGCGTTATGACGAGTGCGTGGCAAGCGAGTACAGCCGCTTTCAGCCGCGGTGTGGACCGGCTGCCGCTCCTTGCGGCGATCATCCGACGACGACGCGGCTACTCTCGGGCAGCTGCCGCGGCTGACGATCGGCTACATGCTCATCGTGAAGTGGACGAGGCGGAACACGAGGGCGCATGGGCTAACGCATCGGCCCTCGGAGGCGGCGACGCATGCAGTCGGGAGTTCTTTGTAAGAGCGTATGCAGAAGGATACGCCTATGCCAAGCTGGAGCTTGAGAAGACGAACATGGAAATGACGGCAGTCATCAGATCGGTCTCCGATGGCGATGGCGATGGCGATGGCCCACGCCCCGCCACCTTCACCGCTACCCCAGGCCTCTCCAGCACTAGAGGTCCGTCTGACGCCACCGTCATCTCGGCGCAACAAGAGGCGGGCGTGGAGCAATCGGTGGGGCTGGGCTCGAAGAAGGCCAAACCAAAAAAAGGGCGAGCACGAGCTGTCGCCACCGCCCACAGCGTCTGCAGTCCTGGCCGTGCGGGTGCGCGTCCTCGGCCGCCGATCTCGATTGCATCGATGGATGTGTAGTTAAACTGTTTACTACGTAGTTAATGCACACGTTTGAGCCGGATTGCTGCATATCGATGCCAGCCGTATGGTCCTTGCGCAGGAGCGGGATGACGGAGGCTTCTGCATTCAAGCAGAATGCAAAGAAGGGTGACAGCACCTGGGTGGCCAGCTCATACAGCCCGCAGGTCGCCAACGAGTCCATATGGATGGCCTTCGAGATCGCAGGCAGCAGAAACACGCTCGCAAAGTGGCCTCCACTCGAGGTGTTGAAGACGGGGCAGTAGACAAGATCGACGGCGTTCATCGACTCGCTCAAGTTGAGCTTCGTCTGCAACAGCAGCCAGTAGGAATTGAGATCGTCGGTCGACTCATCGTTGTCTTGGACCTCCAGGTCGCTGCCGGGGCCAGGCTTGGTGCCTCCCAGCATGCCTGCCAGGCTCGTCTTTTTGCAGAGGGCGTGAACACATTGAATTGCTTGAGGTGGCCGAGGAAGAGGACGCCGAGGAGGACCTCCTTCAGGCACGCTCAGCGGCGATGGAAGTGGCAGCAGCACAGGCACAGGCAGAACATGCAGCAAAGGTGAAGAGCAATGCACGCTATGCTCGTGTGAGCGCTGCTCGTGAGGCAGGCAAGGAGATGCAGCGGCAACAAGAGCAGCAGAAGAAGCAGCGGCAGGAGCAGTAGAATGCACACAGACGTAACGGCCCGCGCCCGGTACGTTGTCTGTTGAGTTCACCCTGCAGGGGCCCCAAAACACGAAAACACAAAACACAGCTCTCAGGCGAGCAAGGCCAAAACACAAAAACACAAAACACACGCCCTGCGGGCGTGGCTAAAACACCAAAACACAGAGCACCAAAATACAGGGGCGAGGGGCGGAGTCAAACAAGGAGTCAAAGCGGCGGTTCGATCGTCCGCGTCCCCCACGGCGACCATTTCACAATGGACAAAAGTTTCACTGAGCGACGAGTTCTGACTCCGTCGAGACTCGCACAGCTCGACACTGACGTCGACTCTTGCACCTGTCACTCTACTACATCTTGGCGACCATCTCCGCCGTGTATCCGAGCTTCTGCAGCACCGAACCCTCCTTGACCTCCTTCTCGGTACGTGGGCCGCACAGGATCGTGTACATGGCGGGCAGCCCGCACACAAAGAGCATCGTGTCTTCGGCGGGTGGGAAGCAGTACTTCTCAATCTTCGCCTGGTCGATCCAACCAGTCTCCGCAGTGTACGTGGGCGTACTCACCCACCCGGGTGGCGCCGGCTCATCGGGCTGGTTGCCCACCACGTGCACGATCTTGAGGCGCCCGGGGTGCGCCGCGGCCCACGCGTCGAGCTCGTCCTTCATGAGGATGTCCTGAACCGTCTTGTTGCCGTAGAGTAGCACTACCTTGCGGTCATCGCCAGGCGTCCCGAGAAGCTTCCACAACGCCTGAAAGCATGGCGTGATGCCCGTGCCTGCGCACACGAGGGAGATCGACTTCTTCCCCTCGAATGGGTACTGAGCCTTGATGTTGAACTTGATGTGCTTGAACTCGACCATCGCGCCAGTTTCGAGACCATGCAGGTATTGGGACACCGCGCCGCCATCATATCGCTTCACGAGCAGCTCGAATTTTCCCAGCATCGAGTTGTCGCTCATGGGCGTATACGGGCGGATGGCATCGCTGCCGTCGAAGTCGTCCTTGCCGCCACCATCCTTGCGGCCGCGCCCCGGAGCCTTCATCAGAATGCATGCACAGATGGGCAGGTTTAGCGACTGGCCTTCCGGGAGCCCGAAGCTGTACACGGTGCTGTCATGGTTGTACTCCTTTCGCTCAATAAGAGGCAGGGCGAGCCAGGTGGTTGGGATGAAGCACGTCGATGCGTATTCTAGGGCTGGCGGTGTCTCAGACATGAGAGACTTCAAGCAGTCCTCGAGGCTTGCGCAGAGCGCTTGGCCCATACACGGGGCGCGCCGATCTGCGAGGACCTCCGACGTCCTTTTCAGTATGAATGTCGAAACATAACTGTGAACAGCATCCTTTTCGAACTATTGTGAATGTGTCCCCTTGGGTCCCCCATCATTTCCGCCCATTCCCTGTTCCCCATGAGTTGGCGACTTGGCTTCCGGAGCACACATTCTATAGGCTTCCGTCATAGATTGCTCTCGACTCTGTTTCTGACTTTGGACTTTGCACTTTCTGTACTACTTGATTTCTAACTCTACTGACAGCAAAACAGGACTCAAAGACTTTGAGCGCGCGGGTCCGCTGGAAACAGCGAACAAATATCCCGTTAAAAACCTCAAAGAACAGAAAATTACCTTACAAGGAGGATGGAGGTGTATAACGTATACTCGAGAACATGTACAATAGAACATGTACACCATTGCGTTGCCGAGCCACGATCTGCGGAGCAAAGGGCAACCCTCACTAAGAAGCTAATGCAGCCGTGGACTTCATGCCGTGTGCCCTAGAGAGCCTGGAGGTCGATGTGCTGGCCACCAAACCATCCGGAGTGTTGATCGCTGCTCCCACTGAACCACGGGACCCAGGATTGCTTGGGGACCACGCGAACCATTTTTCCATCGCGCGCGGCGAGATCATCTAGGTGCGCGTTGGATATGCTGTCGTACGAGCTGGCGACGAGCATCTCCGCCTGAGCCGCGCTCACGAAATTCTGCTCAAATAGATCGTCATGCGCCTCGCGATTCTTGACCTCCGCGCTCAGCTTCTGATGCTGTTTGCGATCCTTGATCGCCTGCAGGCCATTCTTGATCGCCATCGCATCCTTCTTTCGGTGCTCGATGAGCACGCTTCGCTGCTCGACGACATTGCCGCGGGACGAGAGGGCCTGCGATTTATTGTGCCTTGCCCTCGTCAGTGCTTGCTGGTGGTTGTACTCCTTTTCAGCATTCCAGCTTTTGACGGACGTGCGCACGTCCTTAGCGGTTTCCTGCTTACGCTGTGCGAACATCTCCTTGGACTGGCGAATCACCTCGGTCTTGGTCTGATCGCGGATGGCTGCGACACGTTGCCGCTTCTCCTCGACTCTGCGCATGAGTGTCTCCGCAAACCTTGCGGCGCGGTCGGCCACGTCTTGCTTCAAGTCCGCAGCGGCCCTGCGGTTGTTCTCGAAGCGCTCCGTTCGGCTCTCCAGCGTGCGCTCGCGCTGCTCTGAGCCGTGCATCTGCACAATCTTCAGACTGACCTCGGCGAACGCCTGCTTCCGGCGAGCATCCTCCTGCTTGCGCTCCTCCATCGCCCGCTTCTCCTCCATCCCCTTCTCCTGCATCTCCGCCTTGTGCTGCTTCACGCGCGCTGCCGCCGCCTCACGCTGCTCCTTCGCTTGCTGCGTCCGGTCGTGTCCAGACCCCACGAAGTCTGCGATACTCTGAAGGCGCTGCGCCTCGAGAGCATCCAGCTCGGCGCGGAACGCCTCGGTTTTCATACGGTTTGCCTCTACCGTTTCCCACTTGCTGTACTTGGACTTGGAAACCACCGACGGCCGTGATGGGCCATGGTTCAGCACCTCTTCCATCTCAGCAATCTCCTGCTTCACGGCTTCATCCGCGGCGACCTCTTCGGGAGTAGGGACAACGTCCTTGCCTGAGCCCATGAGGTTCCGCCACCATAGGAACATTGTTGGATTACGCAGAGCGCGCAGCGACCCCGTCCACACGGTCTTCTCGTTTTTGGTCTCGAGCGATTTCGCTTGCAGATGTGAGTTTGGAGTATCCGCGCCGCGAGGTGTGCATACAATAGTACATCGTTAACATTTGGAACCATTTCCATCTCGCCCATCTTCGCAGTTCGAGCTGAAAAGGTCGGCTTTCGACTGTTTCATCTCTGGACTCACAAGTTTCATGGCGGCTTTCTAAGGAGTGAGCACCTCGGTACCCATTGCCCGATTGGCTCGGGTCGGCATGGTGCCGGCCGATATTCGCCAGTTAGCACTGGCGTATGTTGATGACGATGTCTCCGAGCAGTCGCCGCTTCTGGCTCGTAAGGCGATGGCTGAGCACATGAAACTGAGTGGCTCTTTGAGGCAGGACACGACAGCGGCAGGGGACGTGCAATCGCACAGACAGGTTTTGGATCCGCAGTCCACGAATGTGGTCGACGGCAGCATGGAGGAGCACTGCGCAACCATGAAGCAGGAGGAGGTAGATGCATCAGGGTCGCGCTCTATGCGGCACTCGGACGCGATGCTCACGCTCAGGCTCGTGCTCCTCTCCGGCGAGACGGCGCAGCCGCAGCAACAGCAACAGTTTCTCGTCGACGTATCAGATGCGATTTGCTACGGCGAGTTGCGCAAACTCGTGCAGCGTCGGTGCGGCTCGCGCCTCTCCAACAGCTTCCGACTCCTGAGGCTGAAGCGCTCGGGCGAGACGGTCGTCCTCGACCAGCAGACCTTTCCGAACTATGTGCTCGCGAGCTGGTGCCAGCAGCCGTGGACCATCTACGTGCAGGACGAGCGCAACGGAGAGCTGAGCCAGCAGCTTCACGTTGAGGATGCACTGGACTCGAAGAGCGTGTTTGCTTTGCTGTTGTCCAAGGCTGTTGAGCGACCGATGGCGTCCGTGCTCGTCCCGTCCGCGCCCAACGACAGCGGCAGCCACGTCTACCTGGACCCGGCGAGAGGCCGCTGGATCGTGGATACGAAGCGCTTTGGCGTGCGCGTCGAAATTCCCGCGCAGTCCTTGCTGCCGGGCGCGAGGCTTGAGGTTCGCTTCTTCACGCCCGCCGCTGTAGGCTACCTCATGGGTCGTGGTCTCACGCGCGAGCTCATGTATACGCCGATCGTCCGCGTCGACTACCCAGCCTTCAAGGACGACGACGCCCAGGACGACGCCGAGCGGCCGGGGATCATCGGCAAGTCGCCACCACTTTTCAAGATGCCTCTTACTCTAGTGCTGCCACACTCGTTTGATGCGAGTGGAGGGGAGGAGTCGTGCCTCTTGATGGGCGCGGCGCATGGCGCCACGCACTGGGCCCCCGTGCATGCAGCCGATGACGTGGGGAGCCTCTATTGCGATGACCTCGTACTGGACGAGAGGGAGTTGCGTGCGTCGATCCCGTTCGCCGGCCTCTTCTGCGCGTTCGCACACCCTCACGTGGAGGTCATCACTGCAGTGCGACTCCACTTGTACATGCGCCCCGAGGTGGGGCGCGACAGCCCCTTTTCACTGCGCGTCTACTTGTGCCCTGAGCTGCCCACGGAGCTGGAGGAGCTCGCCTTGGCGGAGGCGTCTCAGTGGGGGAACTCGGTGCGTGTTGGCAGCTCCAAGCTGCTTTTCTTGTGCCTAGGGGCGAAGCTCCGCATGTCGTATATTGACGACCGGACGGGGGAGCGGCATGACGGTGAGCTCGTGTGGCAGGGCAGGCGCACCTTGCTTGAGCTCACGCTGCCGATGGCGGGCGACAAGGGAGATGAGCCTGCACAGGGCGACATGGACCGACGCATGAGACTTCGAGGCCAACTGGCTGTCGATGTGGTCGCGGGGGTCGGCAAGCGCGCCTCCAGGCCCCCAGCAGTGGCTCGCAAGGCCGGCATCCCCGAGACGGGCTACACGGTGGAGTTTGAGACGCGCCTCAATCTCGAGATGCGCCCGGATGCGCCCGTGCTCGCGCTGCTCGAGCGCACGCCGCACGAGTTCACCGTGGTGTGGCCAAAGGTGCGAGCTCCCGACTCCGAGATCGCGGCCGAGATAACGCACTACGCGCTCGAGCTGCAGATGAGTGCACCCTCTGGCTCGCCATATGAGTGGAGGGAGCTCTGGTGCGGTGCGGGGCACGAACTCGTCGACTTCCGAGCACTGGTGAATGAGGAGATGGCGCGCACGAGCGGCGACGAGCGTGCGTTGCGCGATGCACAGCAGCACACGAAGGCACGACGTTTGAAGCTGACCGAGGCGTTGGCGCAGGCGAAGGCGGAGGCGGAGGCCCTTGCGGTCGGCGAAACGTCGAGCACGGGGCGCCACAGGAGGCGAAAGCGGCACCAAGATTCAAACGCGGCGCAAGATTCAAACGCGGCGGGCGCGGCGGGCGCGGCGGGCGCGGCGGGCGCGGCGGGTGCGGCGGGTGCGGCGGGTGCGGCTGAGAGTGCCTCGTCGGCGCCTTTTGCCGACACGGCGCCTGCTGCCGAGGTGCTGTACGGCTACTCGTTGAGTGTGGATCCAAGTCTCTTCGGGCGGCTGCGCATGCGCTGCTGGAGCAATGCCGAGGTGCGGCCGTCGCGCTATAGCAATGCCGTGCGCTTGCCGCAGGGCGTGCCCGGCGCGGTGGGCGGTGAGCCGCCCCCTCCCAAGGACGTGGAGCAACTGCTGCTCGAAAAGGCGCGAGAGACCTACTTTAGCAAGCAGCCTCAGCACGTGACGGACGGCGGGTGGCCCGTCGCCCACCGCATCGGCAACGCGCCGAGTCGGCAGGAATG
The DNA here is from genome assembly GCA_001275005.1 of Chrysochromulina tobinii. NCBI lineage: Eukaryota > Haptophyta > Prymnesiales > Chrysochromulinaceae > Chrysochromulina > Chrysochromulina tobinii. The sequence continues at coordinate 10,907 of JWZX01000622.1, forward strand.
GGGCGGCAACACCCTTCTCTTGTCGGCGCCGTCGAGCGAGCAGCACGGTGCCGTACCGGTGCCGTACGACGTCCCGCGGCTGCCTGTCCGTGACACGGCTGGGCTCGCCAAGGCGGGCGCGGCGCTCGCGGCACAGTACCGTGCGATGGGCGCCGAGGGCGGAGGCGGGGGGCTAGTGTTTGGACTTCGGGTCGACCATGTGCTGCAGGCAATCCTGGGCACGCCGACGGCCAACGGCCAGTACTCGCCGCGACGCACGCTGAGCACGCTGCAGCAGCCGCTGATGGCCATGTGTGAGGTCGTCTACCACGACGTGCTCCTGCCGCTCCTTGACGGCGCGCGCGTGCTGCGCAGCGAGTGGCAGCTTGTGGGCGAGAAGATGGCGGGCATCATCCCGCGAATTGTGTCGCACGCTTGCTACTACACGCGGGTGAGTCCGCACGTGGCCGAGCTGCTCGAGATCTTGAGGAGCTTCTATGAGATGCTTCGTCAGTGCCAGCACGAGCAGTGCCTCACCTTCCATCTTGGCCATCCCGAGTACTCAGGCCCGTTGAAGCGCCAGCTGCGCGCGGAGGCGACCGTTGAAGTCTGTGTGCTGCTGTGGAAACTCTCGACGAGGATGCTCGAGATGGAGCTCGACGTGGCCGCCCACGTGGCCGCCCAGCGCCCCTGTGACGAAATGGAGCCCTGGAGGCCGCCGCCCTCGAAGCTGCCCCCTGTTCAGGTAACGGCCGCCGCGCCCGCTGCCACCAGTGCCACTCGCAAAGCGGGTGCCAACGGCCGACCCACGGCGTGCTCGCCACGGCGCGCCACGCGGCCGCGCCCCCCGCGGTTTGCCCCGCGGCTTGGTCACGTGGTTGTCATCGATCCGAGCCGGCCGCAGTACGCGGGTGGGGGCGGCAACAACAGCGTGGTCGTGTACGAGCGTCAACCGACTTATGAGATCGAGCTGACGCAGAGCATGCGTGCTAGGGACGCTCTTGCACAGCGGCACGCGCGCTCGCTGCACCTGATGGGCGGGCGCACCGACGGAGTGCATCTCCTCGACGAGATCGACTGGGGGCGTGGCGCGCGCTCGCTACAGCGCGAGATCGTCTCGATGCTCGATCGTGCCAAGGTAGCTCCGAAGGACTGGGTGCATGCGTGGAGGGCGCTCGCCACCGGCGGCACAGACGCTGGCGGCACGCTCGGTGATAAACCTAAGCATGGGGGCGAGGGTATTCATGTCACCCACGGCGGCAGCGTGCCCGCTGGCGACCCGATGAGCTTCGAGTCGACACGTGTGCCCACGCGCCACCCGCTGTGGCGTGGAGCTTCATCGGCCATCGACGTGAATCCAGGGCTCTTCACGTTCACGGACCTCGAGAGCGTCGTCAGAGCGATCGTTCGACCGGTAGACGATGGACCTTGCTCGCACTGGCAGCGGCTGCTCGTTCCGGCCGTGCTGGCGATGCACAGGGAGCTCCGGCGCAAGGACGAGCGCATCGAGAGCTCGGCGCTCGTCGGCTGGTTGGTTGAGGGATGGCGCCGGGCATTTGTTCTGGAGCACACGCCACAGCCTCCCAAGCGCGTCCCGCTCATCAACCCGCCACAGCTCACTAGTGTTCACAGTGCGCTCGAGTTCACAGTAGTCCCCGTGATGGAGGGTGCGAAGGTCCCTCCACCTTCGCGTGCCAGCAGGCCTGGCAGCGCCTCTAGTACACGCTGGCTGGGGCGGCCGGCCAGCACGGACTCGCCGTTGCGCCCGTCTCTGCCCCCCAGCAGGCCTGGCAGCGCCCACGGCAGCGCGGCCACGAAAGTGAACCCGACGACGCGGGAAAGACCCGCGTCGGCGGTAGCGCGGATGCCGCCTCCACCGCCGCCCTCGCGTCCCTCGTCGGCGTTCGCCCGTAACGCGTCCGCGCCACGTCCGGGGACGGCGCCCGCGGGGCTGTCCAAGGCGCGTGTCGCGCTGACCATCGACGGCCATCTCTCCACCGAGATTGAGAGCGAGATGCACACCGAGATGGACACCGAGATGGACACCAAGGGGGCAGCCGCCGACGCCTCGCTGCGCCCGCGCCCACGCTCAGCGCTCGTCCGAAGCGCCAGCGAAGTGACTCCACTCGAACGTTATCGACGGATCCAGGCCGCACGCACGCACACATGCATGCAGCGCCGGGGCGGGGCGTCCATGCACAGTGTATACGAGGCGCCGTCGCTCTTCGAAGAACTCGCTTCGATTCCCCCGAAGAGCCTAGACGCCCGGCACGGCGCTTTGTCAAGCCCCACAAGTGCGGGCAGCCTGCTAAGCACCGTGCCGGGCACCCTGCTAAGCGCCTCGCTCGTGCGCATGGCTGCGGACGCGCCGCTCTCGACATCGGAGACGGGACAAAGCAGCCCGATGTGGTCGGCGCCGGTCTCGATGGCCTACAGAGCGATGCTGTGAGAAGTCAGAAGAAGGCGCAGCTCGTCTATTGGACGAGAGCCTTCCCGACGTGAGACTGTGAGGTGTGCAGGCTTTGCGGCGATCTTGTAGTTAAAGTGTGTAGAGGTGCTAGTTGTGGGAGCTAGGAGGCTTGATATGCGAGTGTCTAATCATGGAAAGTGAATGTGAGAGGTGGCGCCGTCGTGAGCAGTTTTGTGGACGCCTGGGTCCTGGACGCCTTGTTGCGGCGCGATGTGGCCGACCGCCGGCCTACAAGATTTACGCGTGCGCGTGCAAGAGCCGATGCTCCAAGTCTGTGTTACAACCTGCTGCGGTCGTGACCTCTCCTGGGCCGGAGATCTCCTGAGTGCTGGCGGCTGGGGCCCTCCCAAGCTTCACCGCAAGAGGCGAGATTTTGATGGAGGTACTTCACTATCTCTGCCATCAATCCTTGGCCGCCACGCCCAGCTGATGATTTACCACAAGGGCGGTAATTCTTCCGAGGTCCGCATGCTTCTTGATGCGGTGCGTGCACGTGTGGCGCACCCGGCCTCCGTGAAGGCGGTGCTACTGCCAAATGCTCCTGGACGTGAGGGCCACACGATAGCGCATCACATCGCCGAGAATTGGAACCACCTGGCGCTCGTGACCACCTTTGTGCAGGGCGACGTCAAGGCGGACCACATGGTGCCAATTGTCGAGCTGCACGACGCGCTCGTTCGGGCCCGCCAGCATGTCATGACGGAATGGTCGGAGTTGACTCACACATTCGGTGTGGCCGCACCGCACCATGGCAGCGCCGACGCCGCTCGAGCTATTGTGCAGCGCATGGCCAGCGTCATGCAGGCCGCAGCCCCGAACACGGGCGCAGCCTGCCTCTGCCACGCGAGCGAGCTGCCTCCGCTGCTCTGCGAGGCCGACACGGGTCCTGATGCCAGAGCTTGGCCATGCCCAACGTGGTTTAGAGAGGCACAGCACAAGAGCCATGGTGCGCTCCAGCAGCTCGGCGGCTACACTTCGCTGATGGGCTTCGTCATGCACGGCTTTCTCGGCGAGCAGACCTGGCCCGGCATGCGAATTCCTTGGTGCAATGCCGGCGCGCTCTCGGTGACCGTTGACCAGGCACGCGCCGCCAAGCCTGTGGAGTGGTGGCTCGCCCTCCGCCAGCTGCTGGAGCGCGACCGCAAGATCAAATGGGTGAGTGCGCTCCGGATGGCGCACGTCTTCGAGCGGCTCTGGTTACGCATCTTCAGCAGCACGCCAATACAAGGGGGTAGCGGTGATGTCAGCAGTGGTGGCAAGAGGCGCAGCGTGCCGTCGTGCCTCGACGATCCGAATGCGACTTGCTGTGTGAAGCACCACGAGTGCTGCTGTCCTACTCGTCGCCGCCCGCCTGCAGGTCGGGAGGAGCCCATGGAGGTGGCCCTGGCTCCCATTTGACACACCGTCACATGGATATGTTGACGCGTTGGTATTTTAGCTCGCCCGGTTCTTCCCACTTCCGCACATCTCGCTTCATCTGCGGCCGAGAGCGGAGAGCGGAGAGCGGGCGAACTAATACCAAATCGACTGCTGCAGACAAATCGAATGCGTACGTCGTGTCGATCTTTATCGTTACCGCCGAGACCCGAGCGTAACGACCGTCCGCTATATATAAATCGGCCGTGTAGACGTGTTGCACGCCGGTGTGAAACGAGCGAGATCCGACAAAATTTTCGAACTCCCGCAATGCGGGACCCCACTCGACTTTTCTCGCGGCCGCGCCGCGTTCAGATGCGTGAGTCC
>JWZX01000623.1:0-21456 GCA_001275005.1 Chrysochromulina tobinii
CGCCCCCGCCGCTCGCCGCTCCCTCCCCGTCGAGTTGGCCGTCGAGGAGGTCGCGGGGCGGCCTGAGAAGCCCAAGACGGCGCTCGCATGCGTCACTTTCCCGCCCGAGCTGCTGCCGGTGGCGCGGCGCGCGCTGGCCGGCCTGCCGGGCGCGAGCCTCGTGCCGGGCCTGGGGCCGCAGCGCCTCAAGGTGCCACTCGAGAGCTACAAGGCACTGCTGGAACTTCTCGAGAAGGACCAGGGCGGCGCGGTGGGTCTCGCCCCCGCACACCCGATCGAGCGAGCAGCCCTCGCGTACGCCCCTCCGCTCAGTGAGGCGGCCGCGGCGAAGGTGATGGCCGAGCGTCTCCCCGAACGGCTGAGTCGATCCCTGTTCGAGTTCCAGCGTGAGGGGGTGCAGTTTGCCATCCGGCACGGTGGGCGCGTCCTCATTGCCGACGAGATGGGTCTCGGGAAGACGGTGCAGGCCATCTGCACCGCGCTCTGCTACCCGAATGACTGGCCAGCCCTCGTCATCTGCCCAGCGTCCCTCGTCGATAACTGGGCGAACGAGCTGTCCACTTGGCTCGGGCGTGCCGGCGTACCCGAGCCGTCGGGGCTCGTCCACCGCGTCAAAAAGGGGGCCGATCCGCTCCGGCCGCCACAGGCTGCCCAAGCACTTGCTGCCTTCACGCCGCGTGGCGCCGGTGGCCAATACGGGAGCGCCAGTGGCAGCGACGACGATGGAAGCAACCAGGGGGGCAGCCAGGGGGGCAGCCAGGATGGCAGCCAGAGGGGCGCCGGTGGGGTCGCGCGTGGTGTCACGATCATCTCGTACGCCCTCGCCGAGAAGGCGGCCGCTGACCTTCTCAGGTGCGGCTTTGGCATCCTCATCTGTGACGAATCCCATGCCCTCAAGGGGGCAGATACCAAGCGCACCAAGGCATTGATCCCGATGATTGCTCAGGCACGGCGAGCTCTGCTTCTCTCCGGTACGCTGCCCAGGCTCTCAACGGCCGCTCGGTCCTCCTCGCCCTCCCGCTCGTCCTCCATTCACACCCTCATTCACACCTCATCGCGCCCCTCCCTCCCCCTCTCGTGCAGGTACGCCGGTGCTCTCGCGCCCGATCGAGCTCTACACGTGCGCGCATGCATTGCGCCCAGCTGTCTTCGGCACCCAAAAGGAGTATTCGGTGCGCTACTGCGCGGCCAAGCAAGGGAGATGGGGTTGGGACGATAAGGGATCGTCCAATCTTCTTCATCTGTCGGCGGTGCTCGCGCATTGCCTCATGGTGCGCCGGGAGAAGCGCGCTGTCCTCTCGCAACTGCCGCCCAAGCTGCGACAGGCGGTGAGTGTCGAGATCGATGCGAAGAGTAGTGGTGCCATCGCACGCCGGCTGGCTGAGATTATCAAGCACGGAGGCGGCGGCGGCGGCGGCGACGACGAGGGGGGCGGCGGTGGCCAGCACAACCCTATGCTGACGGAGGTGTGCGGTCTGACGGGCGAGGCGAAGGTGAACGGCGTGGTGCAGCACGTGCTCACGACCCTCGAGGCGTCGCCAGAAGTCAAGCTACTCCTCTTCGGGCATCACCAGGCGGTGCTCGATGCGCTCGAGGCGGCGCTCCTCGAGAAGGCCAAGGTCGTGGGTGGGCTAGTGCGGATCGACGGCCGCACCCCGACTGAGCATCGCCAGCCGCTCGTCGACCGATTCCAATCGGAGTCGTCCGTACGTGTGGCGCTCCTCTCGATCAATGCGGCGGGGGTGGGGCTGACGTTAACGGCCGCCTCACTCGTCATCTTTGCGGAGCTTTCGTGGAACGTCGCCTTCCTGCTGCAGGTGACGGGGTGCCACGGGCGGTCCGCCCGAGTGCCCACCTGCGTGCCCCGGAGTGCCTCCGGAGTGCCAGTGACCTCCTGAGTGACCTCCTGAGTGCCTCATGAGTGACTTTCTGAGTGCCTCCTTAGTGCCTCCTGCGTGCCTCCTGAGTGACCTCCTGAGTGCCACAAGTATCCTAGCATGACGACGGATTGGCCGGTGGCAGGCGGAGGACCGCGCGCACCGCATCGGGCAGCACTCCTGCGTGCACGTGCAGTACTGCTTGGCGGAGGGCACCGTCGATGATTGGATGTGGCGTACAGTCGAACGCAAGCTCTCGGTGACCGGCTCGACTCTCAACGGTCGCGACGCATTGCAGGGTGGCGCCGGCTTTGCACAGCACCAGGGGGTCGGAGCGGCCAGCGTGGCCAGCGTGGCGGGTGGGGGAGGTGCCGCTGGTGCCGAAATTGGCAACCATGACCTTCGTATGATGCTCGGCGCTCGCAAGGAGCCGCCTGGGCGCACGGCGGAGGGCGAGAGTGCTGCGGCCAAACGGCTGTGCCAACGGCCGCCGCCCGCCGCCCGCGAGGTCATCTCGCTTGATGAGGACGACTGAGTAGCGCGCACTTCGCGAGCGGAGCGTGGGGGGGGGCGTGCCGCCTGCGGCGTGCAGGTAGCGCGGCTGCACCAGCCTGAGAGCTGAGATGGATCCCAATCAGATCTTTCGATATGATCCCTATGATGCCGCATCGACATAGCATCGACATACAGTGTGTAGTCGCATACTCCACTGGCGCTACTAACTGGCGCACTGCGCGACATAGCAGTACACTGTGGAAGACGTTATTACTTATTTACAAATTTTTTACAAATCTGTACTTTGTCCACAGTGCACTTTAAAAATACCGGACGACGTGTGCACACCCTCGTGCGGGAGCTGTACCGCGCCTTCTAGTTAGTTAAGGTAACCCTCCGTCGACGGCGTCGTGCCCAGGCGCTACGCCTACGGACTAACCCTGACATGTGTAGCCCTTAGATCGTGCCTGAGTACCAGCACGCGACTTCAGTCGCCTGGCTGTCAGAGTTCGCCACTCATACACCTCATCTCCGCCAGCATCATGAGTCGTGCCCGTACTCGTACCACCCGCACCCGCACACTCGCTCTCATGCAGTGTGTGCCACCTGCCTTCGCCGTCGTCGTACATGATGAGGTGATGCCAATCAAAGGCTTCGACGCTACCCGGCTGCCAGCGTTGCAGAGAAGGCCAGTAGACTTCGATTCGGCTCCCAATCGCTGGTTCAGCTGGTTCGCCAGCGTCGAGGCGAGTGGCTGCGGTGAGAAGTCGACGATGGTCGTCGTCCCCTTGGGCGGCGTGACGTAGGTGCTGCCGGGGCGCGGCTTCGGGCGGCCGCGGGTCGGGCGCGGGCCTTGCGTGGGCGACTCCTGCAGCACCTCGATGTTGTCTGAGACGATTGTGAACATGTCGGCGGGAGCAGGGTAGCAGCCCGTGGACGCATCCGTGATCCGCTCGTAGGCCGAAGCCCTCGCTCGCTGTCACGCACTCTTGCGAGTCTGAGTCCTCCCCAGGTGGGGTGCAGACGGCGCCCTCGGTCACCGATGGCTCAACCATCTGCACAACCATCGCTTCCATCGAGATGCGGTCGGCTCCCATGGACACAGCTTTGAACAGGCTCTGGTCCACCAAGAGGTGAGCACGTGAGCTCTGCGGCTTCGACTTCCACGCCGCCTCCTCGGCCGCCGCTGCCTCCTCGGCCGCCGCTGCCTCCTCGGCCGCCGCTGCCTCCTCGGCCGCCGCTGCCTCCTCGGCCGCCGCCGCCTCCTCGGCCGCCGCCGCCTCCTCGGCCGCCGCTGCCTCCTCGGCCGCCGCCGCCTCCTCGGCCGCCGCCGCCTCCTCGGCCGCCGCCGCCTTCTCAGCCGCCGCCGCCTTCTCGGCCGCCGCCGCCTTCTCGGCCTCCGCCGCCTTCTCGGCCGCCGCTGCCTTCTCCGCTTCGGAGTCCTCTTCGGCTTGCAGCACATCCTCCTCGCCCGGCTCTGCCGCCGCTCGCCCCGCCCCAATGTGCCTCGCGTAGTTCAAGGCCGCCTCCTCCGGCGTCGCAAACCTGCCTAGGTAGCGCTTCTCGCCATTCACTCTCATAACTGCCTCATACTTTCCATCATGCCTGTACACGCCCTTGAAGCCGGACTGGCTGCTCGACGACAGCACGAGCTTGAGCCCCTCGGCCGCCGCAGCCTCCCTAGCCTCGTGCGCAGTGAGCGGCTGCGGCCCTGCGGCCATCACCTCCTCCTCTCGCACCTCTCCTTCCTGCGCCTCTGCGAGCACAGTGTCCTCCTCGGCAGCCCTACGGTCAATAACCTCGGCCTTGACCTCGGCCTCGTCGTCCTCGGAAAGCACCATCACCTCCTTGCTAGCGGGCCGACCAGTGGACGCTGCTTGCGAGCACCAAGCCGAGCTTTTCTTACGCTTCACTGGCTGCGCGTACAAAGGATTCATCGCCAGCCAATCTGGCATGGGTCGCTTGCGCGTCCCACGCCGCAACGGCTCATCCAGAGTACCACGAGCGCGACCCATCGTCGTTCCGTCACTGGATCCACTCAGCACCTCCTCGTCCATCTCATCAAGATCGATGGCGTCGATGCTGGACTGCCCCTGCTGCCGAGGGTGATCTGTCACACTGGGCGGCTCGAGCCGGACCTCGGAGCTGCCACGGATCCAGACGACTTGGGCGCTCTCGGGGAGGCTTTCGAGCAGCATCTGTAGATTCCTGTCGATCTTCACGTCTCTGGAACGCGCTATGCGTTTGCCGCAGCATGGGCACGCCTTTCCAGCGTACGAGCGCAGGGCACCGAGGTTGCATTGGGCAACATGATGGCATAAAGCCCCTTTTGCTGGCTCGACGAGACGTTCATGCGTGAGCACGCACTTGAGTTGAAGCTGCCTCCAATCGTCAGCCACGACGTCAGCAGAGCTCTCGGCGGCGAGGACAAGGCGCACAAAGCAAGCTGGGTCGTCGAACCTGCCGTGCACCTGCGAGAGGCCGTCATCATACATCACGCGGAAGAGTTCGATGGACGACCCGTCTCTCGCGAGTTCTGTGAACGTTTCTGCAAGATAACCTTCATGCCAGTCACCATTCCAGTCTAGAGCAAGACGTGCGCCAACCTGCGCCTCGCGGGGCAGCCGCACCATGCGCACGACGATGCTTGAGGCGCCATCACGGGCGCACGCAAAGGGCCGCGGCTGGAGACCACCCAAGCTTGCAGTGACGGTAGATGCGGCGGCCGCCGCTCCCGTTGCGAAGGTGGTGGTGGTGGAGGGGCAGGCGGCGGCGGCGAGGGCTGCGGAGGGATGGGGATCGGCGGCACGGGCGGCGGCGGCATGGGCGGCGGCATCGGCAGAGGAATGAGCGGCGGCATGTTGATGCGGCTCCAGGCTTAGCTTCAGGCCGCCAATTCCGTTGGGCGCACTGAGTTCGTCGAGGGGTGTTGCGCTAGAAGATGCCTCGCCACCGTTGAGAACCGGCGTGTGAAGTGGATGGCCGTCGTCCTCATCAGACGAATCATCATCGAGCGTGAGTCCTGGCTCAAGTCTAAAGCGTCCTCGTGGGTGCAACATCTCGAGCGGACCGGAAGGAAGCGCGCGAGGAATCAGATCTTCGATTCTCCCCGAGATCCACATGCATGCATGCCAACGGCGATATCGAAAGGGGTTACCCTCACCGGTTACTTCGGATGTCAGTGGTTGTGTCAGTGGTGTCAGTGGTGAGTGTCAGTGGTTCCAGTACACAACGGGAGTGGACTGGCGCCAAAGAGGCCGGCGGAGTATCCCGGTCACGCGGTCAGCGCGAGAACGTGGTGCGGCCCGGTGCCGTGGCGCGGCCGTGCCGGCAACCTGGCGCTGGCCGGCAACGCCGGACCGCGAACCCGAACGGTCAACCTCTAACGGTGAACGGAGTTTACCGGGACCCGGACCGTCCCACTGAACGTTATCTGACTTGTTCCCCGCCACGCACGATCGATCCTAGCTGAATGCGCAATTATCTCAGCCCCCCGCCATGGAACCCGAACCCCACTGAGTGTGTCTGCGCCAGAGCCCTATAGCGGGCCCGTGACCGCACCCCCTCAGACCTCTCTATCTCCAGAATCACTCTCACTTGTCGTGTCGCTGTGGACCTCTTGCGCGTTGGGTCCCCATGCCTACTACACAGCCGTGTGCCCCTCCCGCCGTACTGTGGAACTGTGATGCCCCGACCCTGACCATCGGCAGCTCCCCACCCGGGCGTCTCTTGCGAAAGAATGTGACGCTTCAAAACATGTCATTCGGGACGGCAACATCATCGGGCTGCAAAGTGGTCTTCGACAGCAGCTCACACCCCTTCTGGAGCCCGCGGGTTGTGGAGCTCAAAGCGGCTCAGAGACCATGCCATCCTGATCCTTATTCATAGAGCCCATAGCGATCTCCGATGGGTTTTCCTCCTTGTACTCCTCCAATTGAACGGATGGGTTGACAGGTGGCTTGAAGAACAAGAGCTGCGCCGAGAAGGCCACGCCGAGCCAGGAGCCGAAGTAGCCGTTGCAAGTCACGTGGAAGGGCGACGAGCCGGGGAAAGTGGTCCAGAAGGCCTCGATCACCCAGCAGACCAGCAGGACGAGATAGAGGAAGGTGAAGAGCTTCTCGACCTTGCCTGAGATGTAGCCGGGCTTGAATACGATGAAGCACGCGAAGCAGAGCGTGACGATGGACAGCCAGAAGGCGTAAATCATCGCCTGAATATTATATTCCATGATGTCTTGCTGCTGGAGCATCCGCCCGCTGGAGGGGGGCGCGGGGGGCTTGCCGGGCGGCGGCGGCGCCCTGGGTGGCGAGGGGGGGTTCGAGTGCCACACGGGCACGGGGCGCCACGGGCCACCATCCGCGGGCATTTGGGTAGGATCAAAGGCGAGATACGGGTACGATTGGACTGCGAGCAACGGAGCCGGGACGCGCGGGGTCACGCGTGCTTCAAGGCGGCGCGGCGCGGCGCATGGTTCAAGCCATAGGACATGATGCGCCAAGTTCAAGCCTCTTGGCGAGCTTACGAAGAACCATAATGGAAGAGATGATCAAACCGAACGCAGGCGAGACTCCGGTCTTTGCGCGGAGGTCGTCGACCATTTTGGCGGGATCCACGCCGATGTTGCCGAGGGAAGCGCATGCCCCCGCCCAGCACGCAAAGTACCCGTTATTTGTCTGATCGAACCCGTGCTCCGGCATGTTTGTCAGGATGAAAGCGCCAATCGTTATGTTCACGAACAGGAACAAGGAAATGAGACCCTCGACGGTAATGGGCCCGATCAAGGGCGCCTTGGCAACCAGGACCTTCTGCAAGATGGCCTGTTTCATCTTCAGCATGAACAAAGCGACCACGCAAACGATGATCTCCATAATGCACATGACGAAGGCGTAAGCATTGTTAAAGCCGACGCAGAATTTCAAGCCATTGGAGGCGGCGCACAGATCCACAGGGTCATAGGTCAGGAACAGCGACGCAATCAACACCACCACTGAAGCCAAGAGCAAGAAGCCGGTCGACGTCGGGTTGAGAACCATTGAGGGTCGGCCACAATTGATTCCAGGGCAGGTTCCAGTGCTTTCCGAGGGAGATAACGGAGAGACGAAACCACGCGCCGTGTTGGGCGATTCACTCCAATCGCGTCAGTTGCAGTCAGTCAGTCAGTTACTGCGGTCCTACAGCTACAACACGAGCAAGCGTGCGTACACCGGCGTCAGATAAAAAGTTAGTTGGGATCTACGACACATCACCGACGACCTCATCTGCGCCAGCAAGGTGCCGCTCCCATGCGCGCTGATCTCTGAAGTCCAATGAGGCGCCGAGGTCCTCAACTCCGTCGCACACTGACGGAGCGTGCTCGTATGCATGCTCGTATGTCTCGGCTCTAATCTCGGCTCTAATCTCGGCTCTAATCTCGGCTCTAATCTCGGCTCCTTGGGCTGTGCCCGCGTCAAGAGCGGCGGCCTCTCTCCCCTCCGCGCTCATCGGAGACGCCGCCGGCTCGGGCTGCACCTCCTCGTCGCTGTCGAGATCGGCGCCGGCCGCCTTGGAGGCGGCCGCATACCCGCCAGTGGGCAGCTCGTCGTCGCCGCCGCCGCCGCCGCCGATGCTGATGCCGATGCCGCCCTGGCCCTCGCGATCGACGTCCAGCACGAGCAGCTGGCCGCATGGGCGCACGCGCAGCCGCGGCGCCTCGTCGCCCTCGTCCTCACGCCACCTTCCGCTCGGCTCGCCTAGCAGGAGCAGCCAGCCGTCGTCCGCGTACTGGTGCACGTGTCGTCCATCGGTCGCCGGGCGATGGAGGTCGGGCTGCAGCGGCGGGCGTGCGTCGCAGCAGAGCCCCACGTAGTCATCGAGCAGCCGCTTGAGGTACTGCCCGTGCCAGGGGCTCTGCGGCTCCATCCCAGGCGAAGGGTTCACCTCGAGCATCATCGGCACGCCGTGGGCGTCGATGATTAAGTCGAAGGCCACGAGGTCGCGGAAGGTAGCGTGCGGCGCGCGCGCCGTCGCGAGCGTCTCGAGCAGCACCGGGCGTAGTGCGAGGATGGCGTCGGCCACCAGGGCGTGCATGCGCGGCACGATGGCACTCAGGAAGCCGATCTTGGGCCCAAAGTACGCGTCGAGGTCGCCAAAGGAGACGCAATTGCCCCGCTCGAACTTGCCCGCTGCCGGCGACACCTTCTGCACCGCAAAGTTGGTCAGGTGCATGGAGTTGTGCGTGGCGTGGAGCGAGTAGGGCTCACTGCTCGTCCGACCGTAGCCCTCCCGATGCACGTAGAGCCGCAGGCCGAGGGGCGAGCGAGGCGCCGTCTCGAGCACTACGAAGAGGCGCACGTCGAACTTGCGCCCGTGGTAGAGGAGCGGCCGCTCGAGGTACTTTTGGACCACCCACGCACTCCGGCACGTGGACGACTCGAGCGCCGTATCGAGCGCCTCCTGCCTAATTTGGTGCTTCGTCTCGAGCGCCGCCGAGCTCTGCATGCAAGTGGCCGTGGCGGCGGACGGGTCAGCGGCGGGATCGAGAGCGGCGGCGGCGGTGAGGGCAGCCGCGGTGGCGGCGGCGGCGGTGGCGGTCGTGGTGGCGGCGGTGGCGGAGGTGGCAGCGACAGCGGCCCCGGCTGCCTTGGTGTGCGGTCCACTGGACGGCTGTAGCGCACGTACGCTCAAGTAAGGCGATTCGCTCAACCTCTTGACTGCCCCCGCTGCCGCCGCCGCCGCGGGCGCTCCCTGCCCCTCCCGCCCGTGCCAGTGCGCCTCGAGGCCTTCGAGCGTGGCGGCGATCCCGATGCCGCGCCCACATGATCCAGCCGATGGCTTGAGTAGCCACAGATTCTCCTCGCATTGCTCGGCGGGTACCCTCGGGTCCGTGGCACGCCCGACGGCGTCGAAGGTCGCACGGAAAGCTTCCCAATGCGCCCCCGTGGCGCCCTGAGGCAGAGCCATTGTGAGCGGATGAAAGGCCCACGGGTCGAGCCCCTGAGCCGCATAGTACGCGCTGAGCGTGTGCAGTAGCCCGTCCTTGCGCCACAGGCCGCCCAGCCCAAAGCCGGAGCCATCGGCAGTGCGTGCTGGCCATCGGTTGGTCACAGCATGCATCTCGGACGGGTAATTGTGGACGAGAGGGTCGTTGCTGCGAAGCCAGCAGAACCTAAGGCCGCGCGGCCCCGCCAGGCACTTGCGCACGTGCGCTGCATCCAACCCGCCGCTCACCTCGCGCCAGCCACGTCGCAGCGCCGCCGCGCGCACGTACTCGGTGCCGTTACCACGGGCTGTTTGGACCAAAAAGGTCGGGCGCGGCCCGCAGGGCTCTTCGAGGCTCCGCGCCCGACACGGCGCCCCGCGCTCCTTTAGGCTTCGGGCGACGGAGTTGGCGGCGGTGGAGGCGGCGGCGGAGGTGGATGGCGTGGGGCGGGATTGTGGCGGCGCGGAGGAGGGGCGAGTGGCGTGGCGGGGCTTGGCAGCAGCGGAGGTGGTGGCCGAGGCGGCGGCGGCAAAGGAGGCAGCGGCGGCGGCGGCGGCAAAGGAAGCAGCGGCGGCGGCGGCGGCGTCAGCGGAGGGCGTGCACGCATAGGTGAGGAGTGCCGCCTCATCGCGCGCCGCCATGAGCGTGTTGATCGCGTAGACCTCCGCGCGTCTCTGCTCAGCCGACGAGGCTTCGTCAATTGCTTCGTCCTCCGTAGAGGCGAAGGCAGCCGCGTCAGAGGTGCTCGTGGCCGCAGCGCTGTCGGTGGCGCGCCCGCTGGTACGTTTGCGCGGCGCCTGGCGCGTCGGATACGCCGCCGCGTCAAAAGACACTCGGCGCGACGGTACCGCTGCGCCGCCCGCCGCCCCGTCGGTAACGGCCGACCGCAAGATGGAGGGCGGCGGTTTCGTCATTGGCGACGGTTTCGTCATTGGCGACGGTTTCGTCATAGGCGACGTCGCCTCCATCCAATGGAGCGATGAGATAGCGATCCCGTTGAGTGAGGACGTCGGGGGTGGCGGCGTCATCGGCGGCACGGTCGCGCTCGCGGGCACACTGCGTGGGTGATTGGCGGCGGCACGGGAGCTCGAGCGCGCCAAGGGACGCTGCGTCTCCACTGGAAAAGTTGAGCACGCGGGCGGCGGAGGTGCGGGTGGGCAGGCGCCGGCTCGACCAGTCGGCGCACTCACCTTCGGCCGTAACGGCGGCGGCGGGCGTTGGGAGAGGGCGATGGCCCCGACCGTCCCGGGGGGGCCCAATGGGGGACCCGGGTCACCCCCCGGGACGCCTGCGTTGAGCGTTGGGATCATCATCGTGGTCGAGGAGGGCGCAGTCCCTTGTTTGGCCACTCCGCCAGCCGCCGCCTCTTTCGCCGCCGCCTTCTCGGCCGCCGTCGCCTTCTCGGCCGCCCTTGCCGTCTCGCGGCTCGCGGCTCGCTCGGCCTCCTTCGCACGCATGGCCTCTCGCGCCCTAGCCGCCTCCTTCCGTCCCTCCTCGATCTGGACCAACGTCGCCTGGGCCTTGGCGTCGCGATCGGCCTCGCGCGCCGCCGCCGCCGCCCGAGTCTCCTCATCTCGAGCGGCGAGCGCTGTGCGCTGCGCCTCGTGACGCATCGCCATCTTGGCTGACGCGGCCTCCGCCCTGCCGACGGTCAGCGCACGCCGCCGTTCCCATGCCTCAAGCTCGCGCGCTTGGGCATTGAGCGTGGCGGGGATGGTGCCGGTCGGGAGCGGCGCTCTCGCTCGGCGCGCCATCGCACTGGCCGCCTCCCTCGCCGCCTCCCGCGCCGCCTCCTTCGCCGCCTCCAGCGCCGCCTCGTGCTCCGCGGCCCGCTGCTGACGCGCCGCCTCGCGATCACGACGGCGCCGTTGCGCCTCGGTCTGTTTGGCCTGTTTGGCCACCAGAGCCTCTTCAGACCGGTGCGCCAGCTCCTCGGCCCTCCGACGTGCCTCGCGCGCAATGTGCCGTGCGCCCTCTTCGGCCGCATGCAACGCTGCCGCAGCCTCCCGCCGCCGCGCCGCCGCAGCCTCCTGCAGGCTACGGTGCCGCAACGTCTCCGGCGTCGCTAACCCTAGCCCGGTCAGCGACAGGACGGCAGCAGCCTCCATGGCGGCGGCGGCCTCGGCGGCTGCGGTGGCCTCCCTCAAGCGTGCCTCCAGCATCGCGAGGGACTTCTCTTCCTCAACTACCAGCCTCGCCGCCGCGGCTGCCTCCTCCTCGGCCGCCGCGGACGCCGCCGCTGCCGCGGAGGCAGCCGCCGCCTCCGCCTCCGCCTCGGCGGCCTCTGCCTCTGCCTCTGCCTCTGCCTCTGCCTCTGCCTCTGCCTCCGCCGCCGCGGCCACCGCCTCAGCCTCTGCAAGCGCCGCCGCCTGCGCTGCCTCTCGCTGCTCGTGTCGCCGGCGCTCCTCTGCCGCCTTCGCCTCGGCCTCGGCCGCCAACTGTGCGCCGAAGAGGGCCTCGCGCGCGTCGACCAGGGGCTGAAGCTCCGCCACGCAGGCTGCCAGGCGCGCCACTGCCGCTGCTGCTGCTGCCTGCTGCTGCTGCTGCTGCTGCGAGGACAGTACCTGCTGCTGCTGCTCGTCGCCCTCGCCACCGACCGCGCCGCCGATGCTGGAGCTACCACCACCACCGCCAACACCGTCCTGCTCGCGCAGCGAGTGCATCATCAGCCTGAGCGCGCGCGGACTCGCTGCGAGCGCCTCAGCCAGAAGCCTTCCGACGACGATCTGGTTGGCGCGCATGTCAATCGTCTCGAGGCGCGGGCACGTCACGACGGACTGATCGGCTGCCGTGAGGAGCGCGGCGCAGCCGATCACCCGGATGCGGTTGGCGGCGAGCGATAGCTCCTCGAGCGCCAGCAGCGGCGGTGACGAACGCAGCAACGCGTCCGCGAGAGCATGCGCACCGATGTCTCCAATGGCATTGGAAGAGAGGTCAAGGCGCACGAGGCTCACAAGCCCGGCACCCCGCACCGCCTCTGCTAGCGCATGTGCGCCCCTGTCCCCGATTGCATTCTCGTGCAAGCACAAGCGCGTGAGCTTGTGAGTGCCGCCGCGCGATGCGAGCTGGGCGAGCCCTGCTGCGAGGTACTCGGCACCGTCGCAGCGGACCGCATTGGCGTGCAAATAGATCTGGCGTGGCGGGGCTCCAGCCGAGGCGCCGAGCACTACAGCCACTTCCTGGCAACCGTCGTCGTTGAGCGACCTGGAGGCGACGTCCAGGATGGCCCGGATGGAGCACACTGACATAAGGACCGTTGGCGTCCCGGTTGCTTCAATAGGAAGTCAGGAAATCTCGGGGAATTCTTTGATATGTACTGGCGTGTCCCCGTTCAACCCTCTCTGGTCTTTGAGAAAGGGTCAGTTGAATCGACACACAAGGTACCGACCAGCCTTTGCCACAGGAAAAGGTCAGCTTATGAACCTTTTTCGGAATGCGAGCCTGCAATGCGAGCCATGCACACACCGCCGGGGTCGTCGCTCTGTTCGCTGGCCGAGGAGCTCATGCAGCGACCGTTAAGCTATTTTATGCGTAGCTCGCAGCCACACGCTGCCAACAGCATCACGATCCTCGGCGAGCGGCAGCAGCTGGCGCCGCTCTCGGACGCGCTGTGGCAGGCGGCGAATCACTCGCTTGCCGAGCTGGATGTGGCCCACCTGAATCGCGCCATGTTGCTCAATGCGCCGTCTGATCACTGGCACGGGCTCGTCAGTCGGCCCAGAGGCGGCGCGGTGCCACAGCCCGATCAGCCCATCCCCATCGCGGTCCTCGGTACGTCTCCCACGTCTGGCTGTGGAGCCGCGGAAGACGTCCTTCAGCTGAAGCGTAATCGGACCGTCTTCGACGCCGACGAGCTCGCTTGCGAGAGCGATCGCGGCTGGGCGCGCCTCTTCCTCGATAATGTGAAGGACCTCCTCGCCACGCATCGGGTACCCGCGCCGCTTGAAGCGGCCATCTGGTTCAAGAATGCGGTGGGGGCGTCCTATTTTGGGCAGTGCACCGAGCGCTTCGTGCATCCGGAGACGCGCATCGTGCTGCTTGAGGTGGGCTGTTCCGTCTGGGGCGCCAATCTGATCGATCTTCTACGCAGACTTCGCGCACACGCGCCGCGCGCCGCCATCGCGTTCGTCATGTGGGCCGACCAGCGGATGTTTCACTCGAAGCTCGTAGATGCCGAGTCGAACGCGGCGAAGCGGATTCGCGAGGCGGCGAAGCAGGAGCACGCGGACATCGTGGACATCTCTTCACTCCTGGTCTCCCTCTACCAAAAGGGCTGCCACGAGGAGCCCTGCTTCTACCAAAGGGCGACCAACCGCACCGAAAGGGTTTCCTTTTTTGGGCGATGGTATGCGCAGGGCGGTAAGGATACCATCCACCCGTCGCCCTTCGGCCATGCGCTGACCGCCGCGGCCGCCGCACGTTATCTGGTGCTGCAGCTGCTGCGGCCCGCGTGCTCGAAGGCCATCAACGCTTCTCGCGCACAGGAGGGGTCCAACCGACGTTGCTCACCCCACATGATGCATCGATCCAAATTAGGCTCTCCCGAGCATCGGAGCTGTGCGCCCATCTCGGCGCCCATGCCAGCTGTAGGGCAGCAGGCGTGTTACGAGCGTGCCGACCGGCTGCCATTCGACAGCCGCAACGCGAGCAGCTGGACGCTGGTCGACGAGGGCGGCGTGAAGCGAGTCCCAAAGCTAGGGTTGGTCTCGACGTCAGTGGGCGCCGAACTGCGCCTCGGGCCGCTGCAGCCGCTCTACCATGGCAACAGCTCGGTCGGTTGCACGATGATCCGTGTGGACCTGGGGTACTTGAGGAGCAGCCGCCCGGGTATGGGGACGCTCCAGCTCTCGTGCGACTCGGGATGCCTGTGCAACCAAGTCTACGACCCGTACGCGTCGTCCTTGTACCCCTTCCCACAAGTGGAGACGGCTGCGGCGGCGACCAACCTACACGGCGAAGGACGCAACGTCAGCGTGACCGAGACGACAAGCTTCATGCTGCTGCATGACGGCGCCGGGGCTCCGTGCTTTGTGAGTGTGCGGCACGCGCTGGCACGTGACGCGTCGGCGCGCTCCCCCTCCCGCGTGCGCGTCGATAGCCTTAGCATGAGACCCCTCGATGTCTTCGAGTTGGTGCTGGCGAACCACAGGCGCATCTGGGCGCATCACCGTACGGCCGCCGCTCGCTTTGACAGCAAGCTCTTCTACGCAAGGGCCGCCCGATGCTCTCGGAACGGATCGCTCGGTACTGAGCTGCTTACGTGTTAGTGTGACGGCTTGATGGCCGGCACGAGGGCCGTTGCGGACTTTCTCAAGGTTTCCCTGCTTGAGTTGTGCGAGCAGGCGAGCTCTGTGGAGGGCGTCGAGGACCTCATCAGGGAGGAAGAAGAGAGCGTGAGGAATTATGACCGCACAGCTGTACGTGGACACTTCAATACGAGCAGTGGCCGAGGGCAAGGCTTCTGTGAGGTGACCACAGAGAATGATGCTGGCCAGTGCGCGTCGAGTGAGACCCGCACAGCAACCAAGCAGGGCTCGTGGTCGATGCCATCCCTGCGAGCATGTGTCAAGCGGTGCACCCAGTGCCAGGCCTGCAGATTCGTTTCCTTCAGCCCGATCAACTACGACTGCTCGTGGTTCCATGACTGCGACATCATGCGGCTGCAGACGATGCCAGGCGTCTCTGAGGCGCACGGATGGTCGTTTACGACGGTGGCAGTCAAGGGGCCTCATCGTCGCTCCATCGGCGCCAGCCGTGCCAGTCATGTGCGAGCGGTCAGTCATCTTTACGAGAACGACAAAGCCCTCCTTACGAGGAAGCCGAAGCACGATCTGCGGCAAGATTGAAGGTGCACCCGGCGAGGCCGGATAATCTGGCATCCGTACTGCACATGACAGACTCTTGGATACTTCATTAACACATCATTCATGGTGTTCAAAGGTATTCGAAGACTTTATCCGGATAGTACGCGTACAACGTAGTGCTGCACCACGTAGTTTAAGATTTAGTACGAGTTTCGTCCCGACACTTTGCTAGTTCGGTCGGGTACGTTCAAAAGCCTAAATATATAGCGCGGCGACAATCGCTACAATGCAACGCTACGGGTTTTTGCACCGCACGCTGTGGCCCTTGATTAAACCGAACTTATGATGGCACTCCATCTTCCGTTCCATGATTGTCGCCGCAAGGCCAGTAGAATGTAGCACAATGCGCTATGGACTGACCCTGACCGAGTGCAAGTGACACGCTCGAATGCCCCGGCGTACTCCAGTTGCCTCTCCGGACCAGGTCATGAGGGAGAAAGTCATTCGTCCAGACCAGACTTCACTCGTCCAGACCATGGTTGGCTTCGATGTACGCTTCGTGGTACGCACGAAGATATTCCTCGTCGTCGCTCACGCTACTCGTCTCGCTAAAGCACTCGCTCCACGGCGGCGAGGGCGGCAGGGCGGCGAGGGTGGCGGCAGCGGCGGCGGTAGCGGCAGCGGCGGCGGCGGCGGCGGCGGCGCTGGCGGCGGCGTCAGTGGCGGCGGCGGCGGCGGCGCTGGTGCTGAGACGGAGGAGCTCTCGCGGCTGCGCATGGAGCTCGAGCAGCTCGACGACGAGATCGACATCTCGCTTCGTCATCCCGCTGTCGAGAGCTGTGAGGACCAGCACCTGGACCAGCGCTAACAACTCGGCCGCCATCATCTCGGCCGCCGCCGCCTTCTCAGCCGCTGCCGCCTCCTCGGCCGCTGCCGCCTTCTCGGCCGCTGCCGCCTTCTCGGCTGCTGCGGCCGCCTTCTCGGCCGCTGTGGCCGCCTTCTCGACGGCCGCTATTGCCTCGGCCGCCGCCACTGCCTCGGCCGCCGCCACTGCCTCGGCGGCCGCAACCACTTTAGCCGCAGCCCTCTCAGCTGCCTCCTTCTCGGCTGCCGCCTTCTCGGCCAGCGCCGCAACTTCCTCTGACACCGCCGCCTTTCCAGCCGCCTCTTTTTCGGCTGCCGCCTTCAGGGCCGCCACTTCCACAGTCACCACCTTCTCGACCGCCAACGCCTCGGCTGCTTCTGTATGTTCCTGCTCCTTCCTCGGCTTCAACCAAGCCGCCCTCGCCGCCATAGGGTTCAGCCGAACGACGCTGCCTTGTAGCTGGAGCCACGCGCCCTGGACCAGGCGCTTCGACTTGCGCCTCGCAGACGCGGGGTCCTTTGCACTTGGAGCACTGCCCTTGTCGACAGCAACTGCTTGGTACGGGGCGGACCTTGCAGCCGTGCTGAGCGACGTTGTGAATCGCCAGGGCTTCGTCGTGGGAAAGGGTGGATTGAGCTGCGACAAGCTCCGGCTAGACGATCCAGCACGCCAACGCGAGGTGAACAACGTAGGTAGGCTCCACGCTCGTTCAAGCCTCTGAAACTCCTTTGCTGACACGTTCTCGGATGTCACCTTCCCTGAGTCCAGCCTCCCTGAGTCCAGCCTCCCTGAGTCCTCGGTCGAGCCCGATGAGGGGGAGGGGGTGAAAGGGGATGTGGGAGGGGTCGAATCTAGGTCCCTTCGCAGCGAGAGGACCAGCTGTGCATCGAGCCAGTGCATTTGGCAGCTCCGCGCCTCTGCTGAGAGGGGGGAGCAGCGGTTGCCTGAGTGGAGGGCTTCTGTAGAGGGCAGCGGCTGGCCGAGTGAAGAGGGCACCGGCTGCCTGAGAGGGGGGCTTGTGAACGGCTCCACTACGACGGGCGAAGCGATTGTCTGCTTGGCGCCTGTGAACGATCGCCTGTGAACAATCGCCTGCTTGGTGAGGGTGTCGTCCGGTAAGCAGCCCCGAGGGTGGGCAACGCTGATGGCGCCCGATGAGAGCCGCGCCTCAGGTAAAGCAGGTGAGGAAGTGGCAGCGGCAGCGGCGGCAGTGTCGGTGTCAGCCGCTGGCATGGTGGCTGATGTGGGGGCGGCGCTGGGAGGGGCGTTGCTGTCAGGCGCTGCACTGGCAGCCCCGATTGCGGAAGCATAGGCGCGGATGAGAGCGGAGACGGTGGGCTGATGGGCAGCCGGTCTCGTGGCAAAGGGCAAAGGTGGCATGCTCGGCACGGGCTCGGAGCTCGGCACGGGCTCGGAGCTCGGCACGGGCTCGGAGCTCGGCACGGGCTCGGAGCTCGGCGCCGGAGTCGAGACGGATTTCGCGACCGCCTCTGCAGTGGCAGACGGACGAAGGTGCAGAGCGTTGGTTGCGAGTCGCACCTTCTCGTTGAGCATAGCAGTCTGGTAGGGAGAGAGCGGCAGCTTGCGGGCGAGCTCGTACATCCGGAGGGCGTCTTCGTACTCGCACAGCTTGAGGTGCATGTTGCCCGCGCTGATCCAGTAGTTGGGCTTCAAACAGTCGAGATGCACCGCATGATGAAAGCTGAGCAGCGCGCTTCGGAAGTCGCCCTTGTCATTGAGCGTCATACCCTCGCGAGCCATCGTGAGCGCCTCCAAAGTGCGCGGGTGTGAACTCATCGATGAACTCATCGATGGCCTCTCCCCCATCCAATCAACACCACGTGAGGTATGATGCAGCCCCTGGCGCAGCAGCTCCGCCTCGGCGCTGCCCGAGAACGGGACTGAGTTCGAAAACGGAGAAACGTTGCGGAGTCGCTCGGTGGCGGGCGGCGAAGGCGACGAGGCGGCACAGCGGGCGGCTTGAGAGACGATTGGTGCCGTGTTGATGGCGTCCGACCCCCAAGACACTCGTCGCACGGCACGCACTGCATCGTCTCGAATGAGCCGCGCTTCGGGCACCAGCTCACTGCCCTCCGCGGGCGCAGCGGTGGGGCCGGGATCGGCGGCACACTCGCCGGCAGCGGTGGCGGCGCTGAACGTCGCGGATTCGGCGGCCCTCATCCTGTGGGCGCGCCACGCAGTCTGCACGTGCGTGCATGCGGCTTCTTCAAGCGGCCGCATGGTCTCCGCCTCCAGCGCCTTGGCATGGAAAGCGTCGCTTAGCTCCGCCGACGCTCCTAGGCGCTTGGCTCGCAGCCAGCCGACGAAGGTGCTAGAGACGAAGCCCTCGTCCAAGGGGTCGAAAGGAGGGCCTGGGGACGCGAGAGGATACCCGCGAAGGCTAGCCATGATGGAATGCGGGCTCGTTGTCGAAGAAGTTGGGCCAGAAGGGATCTCAGATGGCGTCACCGGCTCATTCGGACGTTTGAACGGCAGCACTGGGATCGGCGATGGCAGAGATGGCGATGGTAGAGATGGCAGTGGGATCCCACCCTGCGGCTCCTGCACCACATGTACCCGCGCCGCCGCCTCGACATCTTGTGCCTCATGGCTCAGTTGGTCTATGAGGAATCCGATGGCAACTTCGACCGCTTCCGTTTTGGCGGCCGCCTCGGCGCGCATCTGCTCCATCGCGCTCGCGCTCGCGGCCAGCTGCTCCTCGAGGCGCCAGATTGCCGCGGCCACGGTGGAAGAGGTAGCCTCCGCTCGCAACTCCGACCGAGCCTCCACCGCCTCCACCGCCTCCACCGCCTCCACCGCCTCCACCGCCTCCACCGCCTCCACCGCCTCCACCGCCTCCACTGCCTCCACCACCTCCACCGCCTCCACCGCCTCCACTGCCTTTACCGCCTTTACCGCCTTTACCGCCGCCGCGCTGTCTGCCTCCGCCACCGCCCGCCCCCCTCCGGAGGCCGCATGCTGCTCGCAGAGCGCCGCATCGAGCGCACGTTCCAGCTTCTCAACCGGCGAGCGCTTGGCCTGGTTGGATACACGTGCGCGCTTAAGCCGCAAGGCGAGGACGTCAGCAGGCGGCAGGGGAAGACGCGGGTGCTTTGTCGGACTTTTGTCGTCGACCCGAAGGTCTTCATCATCAACGCAGGCGCGGCGCGTAAGCGGGATGAATTGAGTGAGCGCAGCCCGTTGCTGCTCGACCTGCCCCAAAAAATGCTTCAGCCTTGAGGCACGAGTCCGCACGTGCCCAAGTGCCGTCTTGAGGTGAGCCTCGCGCCTAAGCACTGTTGCAAGCTGGTCTTCGAGCGGGACTGCACCCGATTTGCGTTCCTCGGCCTCTGATTCCTCTTGGCTGACATCGATGCTCCATGCCATGTTGATTTTCGTTGCCATCCATTCAATTGCATCCGCATGAGTCTCGCCGTCTGCGGAGGTGAAGGAGTCTTCATTCTCCAGGCTTGTGAGCTTCATTCCGCCCGACAAGCAGTGGTGGCGCACGCGAGTCTCACGTGATGCGAATGCCGCACCAGCTGCGATAGCCATCGGCATGGTGGCCGCTGCGTTAGCCATCGGGACGCGTTTAAATGGGGGATTGACGAACTCAGCTTGAAAATTACGCAGGCAACGGAATACGAGCGCATGCAATGCCAAGAATGGCGATGAGTCCGAGGGGGGCTTCAGGTTTCGTTCTTCACAGGTTATCGGTTTGGCGCTCGTGTTCGGGCACCCTCATGCCGAGGGGATGCGCCCGGCCCACGCGGTGCTCCTCTTGGCGTGCGTAGCGTGCATCGTGCTGGTGCAGATCAAAGTCACGACGCCCTCTAACTCGAGTGTTCGATGTCCGCAGCCACAGCAGCTCGCTACCAGCCGTGCGCCCACGCCGCCGCCGTCATCAGCACCGCCGCCACCGCCACCGTCGCCGCTGCGGAGCGAACCCGACGAATGCTACACGTTTGAGCACACCGAGATGGCCGGTGGGGGCGTTGTGGGCGGCGGCGCGCGCCTCAAGCTTGAAAGCGCGCGCGCGTGCTGCGAGGCGTGCCGTGCCCACAACAGGGCGCAGCCGCGGCCACGAGGCCGCCTTAACTGCACGACGTGGGTGTACAATCACGATGCGGCGCACCCGCAGGCGCGCGAGTGCTGGTTCAAGCGACACGAGAGCCCATGGGCAGACGTCGAGCTCCTTGCCAACGGCTCGCGCTCTTGGACCACCGGGCTCGTGCTCACGCCGCCGCCGCGCGTTGCGGGCGTCGCGCCAACGTCGCGCTCGTGCGGCGACGGCCGGTGGCGCCGCCTGGCCGAGAACGTCGCCGGCCCCCTCTACCACCATCCGCGGGTTGCGGGCGTCCATGCCGACGAGATCTCCCTCTGCCCGCCGGTGTACGCGCACGAGGCGCACTTGGCGCTCGCCTTCGGCCCACTCGCATACGACGGCGGCGCCAGCAGCGTAGGCTCGGCTCCGGGCGCAAGGGTGGGCGCGGGCACGGGCGCGGGCGCGGGCGCGGGCGCGAGCGCGGCGGATGCGGGCGCGGCGGCGGTCGTACGCATACGGCTCAATCACGGTACGTGCCCCTTAGCCGCCGCGTGGCTCGATGCTTTACTCGACGCGGGCACGTGTGCCAACCTGACGCGCGCCGCGTGTGCGCCGCACTGCTGTCACATGTATCGCGCCGAAGCGGTCATGGGCAAGCACCGGCTGCGTGACGCGCTGTACCGGGCGCATGGCTACGATCCGGCGCACCCGCCGCGCTGGGGCGTCGATTATTGGTGGGGGCCTCCGTATGCCTTCGTGCAGGGGCGACTGTGGCACGGCGGGCCGGCGCCATGGACGTCGACCTCGACCGCGTTGCCTTCCGAGGGAGAGCTGCCAACCCTGCACCGTGGCACCGTCGAGCTCGTCGGCGGCGGGCCTGACTTTCTGATCGCGCTCGCCGACCACCCGATGATGCCGCCGCACAATGCCTTTGGGCATGTGGTGACGGAGGACATGCCTTTGCTCGATGCGCTGGTCGAGCGCCGGCCACTCGTAGTGCAGAATTGGGGCGCGATCAATGCGACCGTCTTTGAGACGCCCGTGCCCTTCGCGCTGCGACGCTTATCAAGGGTCTAGATGACTTATGTGTCGGCTTTTTGAACCCGCTGTCGACGGGCTGGCCACAGGAATGATGGCGTTTGTGCTCGACCGGCAATTATAATCAGAGAGAGTCGGGTACAATAGGGGGGGGGGCGTCGAGGCCGTCGCGTTCAAATTTAGTCGGGGCCGCAAAGAGCGCGACCCGCCCCAGGCCCCCAATAACTCTAGTGAACGAGGCGGAGGAAATGTAAAATTGCGACCCGTCGACCGCGGCGCCTCTTCCGTAGGAAGGTCCCACACACCAACCCAACGTAACACACCATCCCAACGCGTTCGCACAGCGAAAGAAAATTTCGCTCTGCTCTGGAGCA
>JWZX01000625.1:0-10571 GCA_001275005.1 Chrysochromulina tobinii
CGCGGCCAGCGAGTCCCCTGCTGTCTCGGTGAGCGGCTGGCACACGCGCTCGCACACGTCCTCAGTCGTTGCATCGACGAGCAGCGCGCCTCATGAAAGGTGGGGTTGGGTGGGTAGTCGCCGCAGTCCCCCACGCGGATGCAGGGGCCGCTCGCAAGTGGCACGCAAGGGCTCATGTCCGTGCGCACGACGAGCCGCGTGTCGTGTGACAGCGACGCGAGCGCGAGGGAGACTCGTGTTTCACTCGAGTCATCATCGACAGCAGGATCGTGCGATATTCTGCACAGATAATGCATGCAACATTGTCGTATCTCACGAATGTGGCCCTGCCGTCGACGCCCAACTCAACCCAAATTTGCATGCAAATTTGCGCTCTTGAAATTTTTGCATGCTAAATAAGTTGAGCAAACGCAATCTGACACTTCTTGGAACGCTATTGGAGTGCAGTCGCTGGCCTTCAGCTCCGCGTCCGTGTCGGTGGAGTTTTGTCAGTATGCCCGATGACGTCGGCGACACGGTTATGACCGTGGTGCCCTCGCCAATGACCTCGCCGCTGATCTCGCCGACGTCCACCCTCGCCCCTGACCTCGCCGTCGACCCGCCCTCGCCGCTGATCTCGCCGGCGCTCAAGCTCACCTCTCCGACCTCGCCGCTGATCTCGCCGGCGCTCAAGCTCACCTCTCCGATGCTCAGTCCGAGCTCGCCGCCCAAGGGCTTCATCCTCCGCAGCCCGGCCTTGCTCACGGTGGAGGAGGCTGAGACCGGCCTTCGGGCGATCGAGCAGCACACGCAGGAGATGGAGGCGCTGCTGCTCATCGTGCAGCGCCTGCACGAGGAGCTGCTCGCGACGCGGGCGGGCCTGCTCAAGAAGCACGAGGACCTGATCGCGCAGCAGCTCTCCCATCGACGCAAGCGCCATGACGAGGATGGTCTAAGCGTGCGCAACTCGCCCAAGACCGTCCAGGTAGAGAAGGTGGAGAGCAGCACGCCCCCATCGGATTGCATGCTGATTGCATGCTGATTGTGTCCCTCATCAGGTAGAGAAGGTGGAGAGCAGCACCGCTCCGTCCTCACCGACCAACAGCAACGGCAGTGCAGCGTTCGGTTTGACGAACCCGAATTCGGCGCGGAGCACGCCGCAAGTCAGCCCGGACCGTCCGCTGCGCGCCGCGAAGCCTCAACTGTCCACCAGCGCCATCTCGGATCTCACCTCCCGAGATCTCACCTCCCGAGATCTCACCTCCCGCAACCTCACCTCCCGAGATCTCACCTCCCGCAACCCGACGTTTGATCGGGAGGTGTACGATTGGGTGTGCGAGATCACCAAGCTGTCGGACGTGAGCACGCGCGGGTGGCGCGTGTGCTACAGCGAGCGCTTCCTTGGCTCGATCAGCGAGTACGTGTCGGATTGCATGCTGATTGCCCTCCTCATCAGCTGATTGCCTTCCTCATCAGCGAGCGCTTCCTTGGCTCGATCAGCGAGTACGTGTCGGATTGCATGCTGATTGCCCTCCTCATCAGCTGAATGCATGCTGACGAGAAGCGCTACGTGCTCGGCTCGGAGCTCTGATGACGTCTAATGACCTCTGATGACCGCTGATGACCTCTGATTGCCTCCCTCATCAGGTACGAGAAGCGTTACGTCCTCGGCTCGGAGCCGTTGACGAACCCGTTGACGAACCCTGGCGGGCTGCCGCCCTCGGTCGCGCCCTCGTTGACGAACCCGTTGACGAACCCTGGCGGGCTGCCGCCCTCGGTCGCGCCCTCGTTGCGAAGAAACGTGAGCCTTGATGAGGAGGAAGATGAGGACGGGGAGGTGGACGAAGAGATGGAAGGGGACGAGCGCAAGAAGCAGGAGCGCATGGAGCGCCGTCCCGAGCGCACCATCGACCTCGGGACCGCCGCCGCGCCTCGCTCGCCCAATGCGGCCACCGAGGACGGCCCAGGTGTGCTGATTGCATGCTGATTGCATGCTGATTGCATGCTGATTGCATGTCGATTGCATGCTGATTGCATGTCGAGTGCATGTCGAGTGCATGCTGATTGCAATGCGGCCACCGAGGACGGCCCAGGTACCCCAATCGATGGCATGCTGATTGCATGCTGATTGCCTCCCTCATCAGGTACCCCTATCGATGGGTGGGACGGCGCCGTCGTGGCAGTGCTCGGGCTCTTCGACAAAGGGAAGACGTTCGTTCTCAACCACCTGACGGACTCGCGGCTGCCCAGCGGCAAGAAGGTGCCGATTGCATGCTGATTGCCTCCCTCATCACCTGACGGACTCGCGGCTGCCCAGCGGCAAGAAGGTGTCGATTGCATGCCGATTGCATGCTGATTGCATGACGAGTACATGCCGATTGCATGCTGATTGCATGCTGATTGCCTCCCTCATCAGGTGTCGACCAAGGGCCTCTCCTTCAAGCACGTCGACGTCGATGGCACCAAGTTCATCGTGCTCGATTCGGAAGGCTCGTATGCGCCGGTCAAGGTGCTCATTGATTGCTAATAGCTGATTGATGGCTGATTGATTGCTGATTAATCGGAGGGCTCGTATGCGCCCGTCAAGGTGGAGAAGGAGCTCTCGGTCGTCGGATTGCATGCGGATTGCATGTGGATTGCATGTTGATTGCATGCTGATTGCATGTCGATTGCGTCCCTCATCAGGTGGAGAATGAGCTCTCGGTCATCGAGAAGGAGATCTCGGAGCGCTTCATCCAGGACGTCATCTTCGACCTATCCGACTACTTTTTGTGCGTCGTCAACGACTTCACCTCGCTGATTGCATCGGATTACCTCTGATTGCCTCTGATTGCGATGGATTGCCACCGATCGACTGCAGGTGCGTCGTCAACGACTTCACCTCGCTCGACCAGCGCTATCTGGACCAGCTCACGCGCTCGCTCCAGAACTCAAAGAAGCATTTTCAAGAGGTGATCGTGGTGCACAACTGCAAGACGGTCATGGAGCAGGAGGTGATGGACCACATCTTCCACAGCCAGATCTGGGCGATCATTGCATGATTGCATGCTGATTGCATGCTGATTGCGTCCCTCATCAGGTGATGGATCACATCTTCCACAGCCAGATCCTCTACGTGTACGGCCAGGGCAAGGCGCAGACCACACGCATCGCCGCGCCCAACCCCAAGACGGGCGAGCTCGAGGCCAAGGACGTTCTCTGGTTCAAGACTGACTTCAGCCGGCATGTAATCCTCCGCCAACGAGGACTGTGATTGCATGCTGATTGCATGCTGATTGCGTCCCTCATCAAGACTGACTTCAGCCGGCATGTAATCCTCCGCCAACGAGGACTGTGATTGCATTCTGATTGCATTCTGATTGCGTCCCTCATCAGGTGATCCTCGCCAATGAGGACTGTGATTTGGGCGACCGGACCAACAACTGGACCTTTGCCCTGCTCAAGAACTGGCTGCGCTCCGCCTTCGTGCCCGTCAACCGCCGCTTCTCCGTCCTGCAATCGGTGCTGCAGAGCTGCAACGGGCGGCTCTCGGCCTCGCATGCTGATTGCATGCTGATTGCATGCTGATTGCATGCCGTTGCATGCTGATTGCATGGTGGGGCGGCTCGGCCAAAGGGGCGCCATGCTGATTGCATCCGCCATGCTGATTGCATGCGGATTGCATGCTGATTGCATGCTGATTGCATCCGCCATACTCGACCAAAGGTGCGCCATGCTGTAGCATCCGCCATGCCGATTGCATCCCTCATTGCATGCAGGCGCGATGCTTCATGCTGATTGCATCCCTCATTGCATGCAGGCGCGATGCTTCGTGCTGATTGCATCCCTAATTGCATGCCGGCGCGTTGCTTCGTGCTGATTGCATCCCTCATTTCATGCAGGCGCGTTGCTTCGTGCTGATTGCATCCCTCATTGCATGCAGGCGCAATGCTTCGTCGCGGCGTGACCCAGGCCTCCCTGGCGGCGTCGGTGAACGCGCACCTTCAGAGCCTCCTCGGCCACGCCAAGGCATGCGAGTGCGTCTTCCTCGACAATACGCTCCACATGCTGAGCAACGCCGAGTTGGTCGAGCTCCATAGCTGCCCTCACTGTGGGGAACCGTCGGGGGAGCTCGAACCGAAGACGTTTGATTACCCCCCCCCCTCCCCCCCAACCTGAGGACGTCTGATTACCCCCCTCATCAGGTGGGGAGCCTTCAGGGGAGCTCGGAAGGGTGCTTGCCGCCTTCGACCATTGATTGCCATTGATTGCCATTGATTGCCGCTAATGGCCTGCCTGATTGCACCCCTCATCAGGTGCTTGCCGCCTTCGACCAGTCGATGGAGACGATCCGCAGCGCCGTGGTGGGCAGCCCGCCCTTCTGGCTGAGGCACATTGCGTCGACGCTCGCCGCCCGGGATGTCGGCCGAGATTGCCTCGAGCGCGAGCAGGTGAGAGATCGCACCCAGATTGCATCTCCGAAGGCCCTCCTCACCCCGAGATCATGTCGCTCTTGTGCAGGCGGCGATCGCCCAGGGCGACGCGGCAATCATCGCGTTTACGGACGCTTGGGGCGGCGAAGGCGCTGTGGTGGTAACGGTTGATGCGCCAACGGCTCTCGAGGCCATGATTGCATCCCTCATCAGGTGGCCGAGGTAGCCATGATTGCATCCCTCATCAGGTGGCGGTCGATGCGCCAACGGCTCTCGAGGCGCGCGTGCATGCGGCCATTGACGCGGCACGGCGCCGTCTCGAGCACTTTCTGGCGGGCAAGACTCGTCCCGATTTGGAACATGTCGAGGCGGAGGTGCTCGAGACGGCGCCTGCTGAGCTTCGATTGTCGCCCTCATTTTCCATTGATTGCCGCTAATGGCCTGCCTGATTGCACCCCTCATCAGGTGCTCGAGCGCTTCGATTGTCGGGTGGCCGAGGTAGCCATGATTGCATCCCGACTGCCTCCCTCATTGCATGCTGATGACCCTCCCTCATTGCATGCTGATGACCCTCCCTCATTGCATGCTGATGACCCTCCCTCATTGCATGCTGATGACCCTCTCTCATTGCATCCCGACTGCCTCCCTCATTGCATGCACTCATATGGCTGCTCTGAGTGCTTCTCTGAGTGCTTCTCTGAGTGCATCTGAGTGCCCTCCCGATTGCGCCCCTCATCAGGTGGCCCAGCGCTGCCTCACTCGCAATAAGATGGGTGCCGCGTCCGCCAACCGCTCGCTTCGCATGGAGCTTGTTCGTGGGTACAACGAGAGGATCCGAGTTGAACTTGCGGCGGCGGCCGCCACTGTTGCAGGCGCGGGCGGCGGCGGCGGCGGGGGCGGCGACGGCAGCGGCGGCGGCGGCGGCGGCGGCGGCAGCAGCGCGGCGGCGCGAGCTCGCTTCGATGCGATTCGTGACGAATTCGGGCCGTTGGTGCGCCTCTACCTGTCGCGCTGTCAGGGCGGGGCGCTGTCGTGGGCGCCATTCGTGCTGCTCCAGGAGCAGCTTCGGATGGAGCAAGTCAATGCGCGCGAGAAGCTGCTGCGAGACGATCTCGTCGCGGGCAGATCGCTCCCGCCCGTGTCGGAGCCGGTCAAGGACGCGGTGGCGCTAGCGAGGCTCTGTGGGGAAAGCGCCGTGCCCGCCTGGCTGCGCGAAATGGGAGCCGAGCCTCGGAACGCGGCGTCGAGCCTTGGATGAACGCGATGGTCTGTGTTCACAATGATAGGCCCCTAGAGGCCTGAACCAGGCCCGCATAAAGATCCCCCCGTTACCGGCACGGTACGTTGGTTAGTATGTTTGGGCACACGATCCGTGTTGGCTGTTGCGTGTGCACTGAGTTCAAAATCAGGTGCGTGGGGATAGTGTGTGAATCCATAAGATTAAGAATACAGCCTCCCCCTACCCCTTTGAGGGTTTCAAAGAACAAAGTGGCGACATCGGATCGGACGAGCCGGTTATCGGGAAGCGCGCTGCCTCCTAAAACGTGGGTTCGCGTTGCCGTTCGGTTTTGACCGCGACTTGATGTCACGTCAGGTGTGCCGGACCGTTTGCCGGTACGACAACACGGTGAGTTCGTCCCACATTACGTTTACGGTAGGGCCCGCAGGTCATCGTCAGGGGTCATCGTCGCGCACGTCCTGTCGGGTCAGGCGCGCCGTAGCTAACCACGACTATGCGGACGCTCACCGCCGAACTGCACCGCTCACACAGACTCAGACAAAAGGCTACTAACGGAGCGGCAGCGGGGCGGAGCGTGTTACTGTACCGCCATGTGTACCGCTTTACCCGACCGTCCATTGCACGGATTCAAAAGGCAGTCCGCTCGCACTCATCTGGGAAAATTTCAAAGCAGAGGGCTTCCCCGCCCACTCGGCACCTTTCCTCCCGCCTCTTGGAAGCATCACCCATACGGCCCTGCACTCCATTGAGCATCCAGAGATGCCATGGTATCCTCTGGCTGGTCGCGCATCAGCTGGACAAGCCGTCCAACATTGCTCGAGAATGTGGCAACCGCCCATTCAGATCGCATTATCAGTATCAGCTCTGCATATAAGCGATACACGGATGCCCGCCCCCAATTCCTCGGCGGGCTGCCCTCTAAGCTGTGCGTCGTCCAGCTGTGCAGAATGGAGGCATTACACCTTGCAAACTCGCTCACCACCTTGATGTCGTCTGTCGCGACAAATACATCTAAGCCACCACAGCGTCCCCGACACATTGAGGCCAGCCGATCGGCATATGCGCACGTTGCCAGAGGACGGGCTTCTAAATACTTGTCAGTGCGCCGGATGTGCACAGCAGCATATGCGTCCCGGCTCCAGGCCAGATCTGCAAGATATTCTCGGTGAATGCGCGCTTCGATATCCGGTTGTACACGCAATATGAGCTTCGCAAC
Organism: Chrysochromulina tobinii; assembly: GCA_001275005.1. NCBI lineage: Eukaryota > Haptophyta > Prymnesiales > Chrysochromulinaceae > Chrysochromulina > Chrysochromulina tobinii. The sequence goes on from JWZX01000625.1 coordinate 6,848, forward strand.
AATACGCCATTTCTCCAAAGATGTGCCGCTCGCGCAGAGGCTCAGGCTAGAATTTCTCCCCAGTACCTCGGCTGCTCTGTAGCACGCCCTTTCGAGTATCAGTCTGTCGTTTGAAAGCCGAAACCACTCATGGGCGCAGTGATGATGATTCCAGCCATCGACCATCAGAATGCTCGATCCGCAATTGCTGGCTGGTTGATAGAAGCAGTGTGGCTTCCCTCTGTCCTCAATTGCGCATACCATGTCGGACATCTGAAAGCCATGCCCTGTGCCCAAAGCGCCAACAGCTTGTGCCACGGCAGTGTTGACCAACGAACCAAATCCGCTGTCAGCTGCTCTATTTACAATCAGAGTCGTTTTGCATGTCAACAGCGTGTGCCGAGTGGCATCCCGGCATCCACAACTTGGGCAAATTTCTTTCGTATTCACGGCAACCGGCGTCCCTCGCCCCCAGAGCGTGCTTGTATGCCATCCCGATTTGAAGGGTACATAGGTGGCCTCAGGCCATTCGCATGTTGAGAGCCCTACGCACACTTGTCGGGGCTGACAAGGGCCAGCAGGGAACGACCCTGCACCCTTACGATCAGGCCCCTTAGGGATCCTAGGCGGACTGCCCGTCAGGCGACCATGAAGCGTGTTATTCCAGCTCCACCTCAACGTTGAGTTGGATCGCAGCTCCAGTGTATTTCTCGAGCTCAGTCTCAACGCCACTTTGCTGCTGCACTTGTGCAGCCGCATATAACCTTCGTGATCCGGCATGTTGAAAGGGTGCTTCCAGTTGTCAGTTTGGAATGGGACGTTTCGCGTGACAGACCTTCTCAGCCCATGGTTGCAGAGGTAGTTGCTGGGCTGCTGGGCGCAGTCCGGCTGCTCAACGACCACCCCGCCGACAGTAACGGACAGCATCTGACGACCCGTGCTCTTGTCCCTCCAAGATTGAACGCACGGCTGAGAAAAAGGGCAGATTTGGTCCAGGAAGTCCATTGTTGACTGCACAGTGTCGAGGCTGCCCGACGAGCGCCCACCAAAAATCACGCAACTTAAGTCACCTCGTTCATTCGATGTCGCGGCGCCGGTGGTGGTGTTGGTGTTGGGTCTTAGAGACTTGGGATACATGCGCGTCGCATGCTCGTACGTGAAGTCATCGAGTAGCTTGACCTGCGACGTGTTGAGGAACATCTGCAAAGCGCTGCTGTGCCACATGATGTCGTTGATCCGGTGCGTGTAGATGAGCGACCCCTGGTCAATGTGCCCGAGCCAGTCCTGCACGTCCCGCCGCATCCAGAAGCTCAGGCGCGTTACGAAGAAGTTGTTAGAGAAGCCATACAGCGGCCCACACAGCTGAAGCGAGAAGTTGCTGAGAAGCTCTGAGTAGGTAGGCCTCGTCGGGCTCCCATCATCGACCAACAGCCTCTCGCAAGAGTCGAGCAGCCACTTGGGCTTCAGCAACGGTCTCTTCTCGAGGTAGGAGCCTAAGAACCTGTGAAATACCTCACCGCCGAGGTCTTTCATTCCGCTCTCGTATGAGACCTGCCGGTACCCGTACTCCACGCCCTCTGCCTGGAGCTGGGTGAATATGTGGTAGTGGATGGGCGAGGCGAGGCGGCTTTCCTCATCCATTCGCATTACCCATTCATAGCCGAGCTCAGACGCAAAATCCCACAGCTTGATGGTTAAGAACCGGATCATGCTCCGGTAACCAATCGAAAACTTTGGGTACATCCTCCAGGTTGACAGGCAGGTCTCCGTCGTTGGCGAGAAGCACGGAGGGCTGCGTTCTGCAGTTGCGTTCACCCAAGGTGGCAGCGATAAGTATCTCGATTCAAGCCGCATGAACGAGATCGGCAGCTGCGGCTGCTCGTCCGAAAATGGGCTCAACACAAGCTCCTGCAACTGTGGCGAGTTGAACTTGCCAGTGTGCAGGAGGAGCGTTTCGTCCCGATGCCGCCGAAGATAGTTGTTGACCAGCGATTCTAGTGACTGGCGAAGCTCCGCAAGGCTATCACGCCCATAGGACGAATGCTTGACCTGGGTGAGATACACGATCACGCCACGTGCCCTCGTGCTCCGTGCATTAGAGAACAAATGCTCCAAGGTGGTCTGAACACGGGTGTCTTCCTTGGGTGCTCTGAAACGTTGAGCTCGACGTCGTGTCCGCCAGCCCGTAAGCTTGACGTCAGCTGGGGTAGAGCTCAGAGTCCCAGGGAAGTGGTCAAGTGCCGCCCCTCCTCCACCGGGTTTGATTGGAATTGGATGGGCGTCGAGTAAAACGTCGGCTCCGCCTGACGATAACGTGGGAACTTGCAAACTCGACGAGAGATAGTAGCGGCAGCAGTACAGATGACACACCTCAGCCAAGGTTGAAGCAGGTTTTGGGTGTGTGCCTGTGCAACTGCTGGTGTGAGCCGGCTCGCAGCTTTTACAGCTGCGGCTCATACTCAGCATGTTCGAATCCTGGACAACCGGTGATGGGACTTCTCCTTGATCGAATACTGGACAACTGGCGAGCCGCAACTCATAATATAACGATAGATTATGACGCAGGAGTAGGGGCTGGATCCGCGACTCCGCCCGAAACGTAATGTTGTTGAAGGCGCGCTTGCAGCGTGACATAAGGTAACTTTCGATCGTCCACGTCCCATTCTCATCGAGCAACGAGGTATTGTGCACCATGGAGAAGCCATTGAACCAGCAATCCATAATGTGCGAATGGCCTATGCCAAACTTGTCGAAGTTGGACTTTAAGAAAGTTGGGGATCCTATGGAGATGACGGGGAAGTCGTTTGTACCTAAGTTGAGGAGATGAGGCGGAGGGATTGGTGCTGCAAATATCAGGTCGGTGCGTAGGCGCATCTTGTAAGCATAGGTCGAATCACCGGCCACGACAACATCGTTGATCATCGCGTTGCAAGCTTCCAGGTCACGCAGCTGGTAGAGTGCGCTTTGGATTCCAGGATGGGCTGTCTTTTGTCTCCGATAGGTGTAGTTGTAGGAGTGCCATCTGGCGTCAGTACTGACATAGGGAAGGCCCCGCTCTGGGCCACCCAGGCGGGTAAACATTCGATCTGGCTTGCCGTTCGGGTTCGAGGTGCGCGGCCTGAGCTTCTCGTAAATCATGGCGCTGCTGCCGTTGCCCGGGATGATCACAAAAAGGTCATATCCGCCAGAGCGCGAGAGCGGCGCGAAGATGTTGGTCTTGTACATGTCGGAGATGAACGTCGACGGACTGGCGGAGGACAGCGAGACGTTGTACAGCATGTCACGCACACGAGTAGCTAAATGTCGATGTTTTTCACTGGCATATGCAGGAATTAATAAGACATCTTTGCCCAGGATGCCGCCCAGAGCTCGTGGCTGCCCCGTCAGACAAACTGCTGTACGACGAAGTGGAGCCGAGCCGTGTGCAAACATTGCGGTAGGCCGACCCTTTCTCCAGAACGGTGACTTGGTCACTGAAGGAGTAGGCGGCGAGGGCGGGGTGGCGAGACCAAAAACCGGATCGAATGACTGCCACGTCGTTTGGCATCCAACGCTTGCCATCTTGTCGAAGCTGAAGAGGATAACCAGCCAGTCTCCGACTATTCCTTGCGTCCCGATTCGCATGGTGCTCTCTCCCATGAGGGACACGTGACGGATACCAGGGGGCTGAATTTCTGATCTGTGAACCGCTAGACGCGGCCTTTCCACCCAAGAAACCGTTCACGCGACCTCACACATGGAGAGC
>JWZX01000628.1:0-21106 GCA_001275005.1 Chrysochromulina tobinii
GCTCACGCCGCCGCCGCCGCCGCCGCCGCCGCCAGCGGCGCCAGCGGCGCCAGCGGCGCCAGCGGCGCCAGCGGTGCCAGCGGCGCCAGCGGCGCCAGCGCCAGTGCCGCCGCCGGACCCGTTGCGTGCCTTCGTCAGTCGTCTGGGGTCAGAAGAGGTGGACCGGCGTCGGCATATGGCGAAGGAGGCAGAGGATCGAGAGGCCGAAGCGGTTCGGCATGCGGCGGCGCCACGGCGTCTCTCACCGCGCTCCGAGCAGCTGGCGCGCGCGCGCCGCCGCTTCACCGCGGGAGTGCATGAGCCAATACGTCATGTATCGCCCGAGTCACTCAAGGCCGCCGCGTCTGCACGCGGACTCGAGGAGCTCACATTTGCGCCCACGCTGGTGAGCAGCCCTGAGCTCCGTCGCGCCGCCGCTTCCAAACGGCGCGGCAATGTGCATGACGCGCTGTACTCGGTGGCCGACGAATGGCGCGCGACAAGGGAGCGTAAGCGGATCGAGAGCGCGAGGGTCGCTATGGTCGGCTGCACGTTCGAGCCCAGCACGATCATGAAAGGCGCGGCGGCTGCGTCGCGCAGCCCCGCCGCAGGAGGAAAGAAGGGAAGGGGTGACTCTGAGAGTCGAGGTTCAGAATGAGACGGTGGACAGGGCGGAGTACCTCAAGTTGGCGCCCGCGCCGCTGCCTCATCGTCGTCCAGAGGTGCCTGGGCAGTGTCTTGCATGGGTTTGCACCTTCGATCGAACGCCACCCCAATGATCCTCGTTGAACGTGTTGGTGTGAAATGAACGTGTTTCGTGTGAATACATTGGCTGTGAAAGTATGGCGTCTACCTCAAGCGTGAGCTTGTCCACGGCCGAACTCAAGCGTGAGCTTCGCGAACTGGGTGCAACGTCCGCACGGCTGGCGCAGTGCATCGAACGCCCGGACTTTGAGGCGCTTCTTCGCGAGATGTTGGCAAGCGGCGCAACCAAACAAGCCCACCGACACGCGGAGCCGACCATCACAGAGGAAGAACGTTCTGCGGCCAAGGTTGGCAACGGCAACGGCAACGGCAACGGCAACGGCAACGGCGGCGAGCCCTGGGGTTGGCAGATGTGGGCGCTTATTGCGCTCGGTTGCTACTTCTTCTTTGGTCAACGAGGCAGTGGTGGCGTCAGCGGCGGCGATGGCCCGCATGTTGCAGCATCAGAGGCTTTCATGACAGGGCACGTTGCGGAAGTGAGCGATCTGCCCGCTCTCAAGGCGGCACTCGCACTTCACCGCGATGGCACGGGTCTGCCCGTCGTCGTCGACTTCTATTCGCCGTACTGTGGTCCATGCCGGATGATCGCGCCCTCGTACAAGAAGCTCGCCGAGGAGTTCAAGGGTCGCGCGGCGCTGCTTAAGGTGGATGTCAACTCGGCGTACGAGATCGGCTCGGAGTTTGGCGTGCGCGCGATGCCCACCTTCCACTTCTACCTGCACGGCAGCCTAGTCAAGAGTTTCCAAGGAGCAGACTCGCGCTCGCTACAAGTTATGACATCGGAGCTCGCGCAACGCGCCGAGCGCAGTGGCACGTACGTCGGGCGCGAGGTGAGCCTCGCTGACCTGCAGACCTTTTACGCGAAGCACGAACCCTCTAAGGTGAACGAAGTGCCCGAGCTCCTCGCCAAGTACGTGAACATGACGGCCAAGCTCGTGCGCATCCTGACCAAAAAGTACGGCGTCGCGCCCACGACGAGCGAGGTGCAGCGCGCACAGCCTGAGCCGACGACGGCGCCGCCGGCGCGAGCGACGGCCGCCGACGGCGCGGCCGACGGCGTGGAGGGCGCGCTCGAGAGCGCCTCGGTCGAGCAGCTGCGCGCCGCACTCCGCCACCGCGAGCTGGCAGCCGTCGAAGAGGCGAGTGCCGCCGCGCTCCTGGTCCCGCCGATGACGAGTGTGCAAGAGCCGGCGAACGTCGTCGTCCTCGGATCTGGGCCCGCGGGGCTCGCCGCGGCCATCTACGCAGCTCGGGCGGGCCTGCGCCCTGTCGTCATCGCCGGCCCCATCGGCGGCGGCCAGCTCGAGGGCAAGGGCGTCGAGGTTGAGAACTTTCCGGGAGTGCTAGGGGCGAGCGGACCATCCCTAGTTGGACTCATGAAGCTGCAGGCGGCTGGCTTCAGCGCAACGCTCGTGCACGACGCGGCGGTGGGCCTCGAGGCACCTGCCGCAGCCGGCGGCCCGTTCACGGTACGCCTCAACGGAACTGATGCGCCGCTGCACGCACGCGCGCTCATTGTGGCGCTTGGTGCGGCGTCAAGGTGGCTAGGGGTATCGGGGGAACAGGAGTATCGGGGCGGCGGCGTCTCTAGCTGCGCCACGTGTGACGGGTTCCTCTACCGCGATCAGCCGGTCCTTGTCGTGGGCGGCGGTGACAGCGCAATGGAGGAGGCGCTCGTCCTCGCGCGCACCTCTTCCCACGTGACGCTCGTCCACCGGCGCGACAAGCTGCGCGCGAGTCGCATACTCGCCGATCGTGTGCTTGCGCATCCAAAGATCCACGTGCGCCTCCAATGCGGCGTGGTGCGCTTCGAGGGGGACAGCAGCGGGCGACTCACACACGCGTGGCTCGCGACCGCCGACGCCGAGGGCATCGTCGATACGGCCGACGCCTCTTCCACGCGCCTCGCCGTCTCGGCCGCGTTCGTCGCCATCGGCCATCGGCCGAACACTGCCTTGCTCGATGGCGTCGTGGCCCTCCGATCGGACGGATACATCGATATGCAGTGGAGCGAGCGCAGCAGCCGTACATCGCACCCAGGTATCTTCGCCGCAGGCGATGTGGCGGACCCGAGTTATAGACAGGCGATCACTTCGGCGGGGAGCGGGGCCATGGCCGCGCTCGACGCGGAGCGATGGCTGAGCGAGCAAGGCCAAGGGGTCGGGACCAAGTGAAGTGGATTCGCTTGACATGCTCTGGACCTCTACTTGCCTCTACTTGGACCGCTGTGGACCGCGTGAATGAGTCGCAACACTCCTCGGCACTAGGCGGTGAACGCGAACACGTTGTAGCTCGTGTACCGCGAAACGTGTTAGTCGCGAGTGTCCCTGGGTGGCGTGGTCGGGGCGGTTCTTCACGCCTCCGCTATGTACCGTACGTGGCGCGAAAAGGCCCAAAAGGACGCGATTTTGCAGTAAAATAGCTCGATCGCTCGCCGAGCACACATCGCATTCGAGCATCCGCTCGAAGGCTTCAATCTTGGCACATCGGACGGCATCTGAGTCACATGCTGAGTCACATTTCCTCATGAGTCAACATCACCCGGAGAGGCTCGACCGCGCACGATCTCAAGGAACTCGGACCGATCTATCACGTGGTCGCCGTCCTTGTCGTACTCTTGCACGAGCGCCTGCATCTCCTCGCCCACTATAGCGATGCCAAGCTGATTCATCGCCGTGCGCAGCTCACGCACTTCGATGGTGCCGCTCTTGTCCAGGTCGTTAACGCCAAAGACCCAATCGATTCGACGGTCGATAAGGTCCGGCCTGATCGTCTGCTCAAGGCGCCTCCGCGCGAAAGCGACGAGCTTGCGCCGTGCGTCGCCGCCTGCGCGGAAGTCGCGCAGCATCTGCACCACCTTAGGCGCCGTCGCGAGGTCCTCCGCGCGCCAATCGGAGGCGGCGCCCGCGTGTGCCGTTGAGGCCTCCAAGAGCTCTGCCGCCTTGTCAGTCTGTAACAGGTACAGGATCGCCTCCACACGCCCATCGCACGCAGCGTGATGGAGCGCCGTGTACCCGCGCTCGTCCGTGTGCAGAAGGTCAGCGCCCTGGGCATGATGCAGCGTGTGCATGGCAGCCATGTTGTTGGCCGCGGCCGCTTTGAGCAGCAGCTCGCCGCGCGCCCGCTGCCAATGCGAGAGCGCAGTGCCCACAAAAACCTTCACCTCGTCCGAAACGCGGCCGCCGCCATCTTTAAGAGCCAGCTGCGCGTCGATCGCCGGGTTCGCCCCTAAACTCACGAGGACCTCGCAGGTGCGCAGGTGCGAGTGTGATGCAGCGAGGCGAAGCGGCGTCCGTCCCTTGGCGTCTAGCCCGTCTATGGACAGCAGCGCTCGGCACTCGGTCGCGAGCCAGTGCACCACGGCGGGCGCGCCGCATGCGGCCGCATGGTGCAGCAGCGGACGCCCATTCAAACTCTCGTCCAGCGGCGCGCCGAGCGCCAGCAAAGCCTTGACCATCGAAAGGTTATCGGCGCCAGCTGCGAGGAAGAGGGCTGTCCATCCATGACGAGAGTGTGCATTGAGGTCTTGGCGGCCGCCGCTCGGTGAGGGGTCCAAGAGGACCTCTACAAGGTCTGCGCACGGCGCGAGCGCTGCCAAGTGCAGCAATCGCCGCCCGTCGTCGCACGCGGCGTGCGGGTCAGCGGCCGCGGCGAGCAACGATCGCACGAGCGTGCCGTGCGCCCCCATCACCGCCAGCTGCAGCGGTGTGTGCGGTGCAGCCGTGGTGCCTTCGAGAGGCGCGCCGGCCTGGAGGAGTAGCTCGCACAGCTGCACCTGGCCACGATGCGCAGCCCAATGCAGCGCAGAAAAGTGCTGCTCGTCTCGGTAAGCAGGCGACGCGTGCGCCCGCAGCAGATGTGCGGTGATCGTGCACGCCGACGGCTCATGTTTGGCGAACCTCGCTGTCTCGACGAGCGCGCGTCGCAGCGTGTCACGCGCGAGCTTCGCACGCAGCGCGGCCATTGCCTGGCGCTTCCACACACCCAGCACGCACACCGATTCGGGTGCGACCGCCTCCTGCAGCAACCGATCGCCGAGTGGCTTGTTGTCGACGAGCACGACGCGGTCTCCGACGGCAACCGTGGGCACCTCGTCTGCGCGGCGGATGGCGTTTATCACGTGAGTCTTCTCGTTCAGTTCGAAGGCGAAGCCGTCATCCTCGGTGTCGGCGGCAGCACGAATGATGGAGACGCTCGCCAGCTCAAAAGTAGGGCCTGCCTGCTCGTGCCACTGCAGCGGCACCTTTTTCAGCAAAAAGTCGATTAGCGACGCGACCTTTTCGGGATCCGAGCATCGCACTGCGTGCCGCATTGCACGCGCCGGATCTGAAGGGCGGCGAGCCGGAAGCGGCTCGTCAGGACGCATCGGGATTGCACTTGGCCGGCCGTTGAGGGGTTACATGTACATAATCATGTTTGAATACGACTTCCGCGTTTCACAAAGTGCGCGGCGGACTCCATGAATGTCTTGACAAAAACTTTGACGAATTCGTGCGGAAATCGAAGTTTGGTTTGAATTTTACCGGCTTTTGACATGTTGCCCACTACGGTCTCTAAGACGCCCGTGGTCTCGGCCGCCGAGTCTTCGGCGGGCGCGCAATTCCGCGAGCTGCGATCTCTCGGCCGCGGCGCGCAGGGTGAGGTGGTCCTTGTCGAGCACGTGGGCACGGGCGAGCGCTACGCCCTGAAGCGCCTCGAGCTCTCTCCGTGCACCTCGTCTGCGTCCTCTGCGGTGACAGAGGTCGAGGTACTCTGCAAGCTGCAGCACCCCAACTGCACTCGGCTTTACGGCGCGTGGCGTGCGAGCAGCCGCCTGCACATACTGATGGAGTATGCCGACGGCGGCTCGCTCGCCGACCGGGTAGCTGCGCAGCGCTCGAGTGGCGGTTGCCCCTTTGATGAGGAGCGAATTCTGGACTGGACAGTGCAGATCGTGAGCGCGCTCGCATACATGCACTCGCGGTCGGTGCTGCACCGCGATCTCAAGACGGGCAACATCTTCCTCACCGCACGCAACCTCGTCAAGGTCGGCGACTTCGGAATCTCCAAGGTTCTCGAGGGTGAGGGCACAGCGCGTCTCGCGAAGACGGCGGTCGGCACACCGTACTATCTCGCGCCGGAGCTCGTGAACGGCGAGCATTACGGGCTGCAGGTCGACGTGTGGGCACTCGGCGTCGTGCTCTACGAGCTCATGACGCTCCGACGCCCCTTCGAAGCGGACAACCTGCCTGCGCTCGCGCTGCGCATCCTCAAGGTCCAATACCCACCGCCAGCGCCCTCGCTGCCGTACTCGGCCGAGCTGCGCGCGCTACTCGCGTCGCTGCTCCAGCGCGACCCCGCGCGCCGGCCGACGCTCGCACAGCTCGCTGCCGCGCCTCTCTTGCGTCGGCAGCACGCCAAGCTGCATGCTGAACTGCGCACGCTCTCACTCGCAGCGGCACCGCTGCCGCCGCCGCCGCCGCCGCCCGCGGCGCGCGCACCCGCCGCTTCGCCCAACGGGACTACGGGCGCGACTGTCGGCGCGACTGTCGGCGCGACCGCCGCTGAAGGGCGGGCGGTTGCATGCGCGATGCGCATGCAACGCATGCTTGATGAGATGCTCGCGGCGACCGAGCCGCTACCCGCGCCGCCGCCGGCCGGCGGAAGGGGAGACGCCGAGGCGGCCGCGGCCGGGGATGCGACGGCAATGTTGGGGACAACATCCGCAGGCGTCTGGCGCGATGAGGCGCTTGGCGCGGAGGCGGCGCCTGCCGCTTCCGATGCCGCTGCGTCGTCGCCAGGCGGGTCCCTCGCAGAGCACCTGCGCTTCTCACGCAACCTGCAGGCCCTCGAGCTCAACCTGGCGGCGATGGAGGTGGCCGGCGAGGAGCTGCCCGTGCGGCGCGACGAGCAGCACCACCCCCTGAACTCGCCCTCACTCGCCTTCTCGCCCGCTGCCGGGCTGCCACCGTCGCCGGCGGCCGCGCCCTTCTCGCCGCTCGCCGAAGCCGACCGCAATAGGCCACCATCGAGTGGCCGCGGCCTGAAAACGCCGCCCCTCACGTCGCCGCCCACTGCGGTGGGCGGGACCGCCGCCGGAGCCGCCGCGGGGCTCTCGCCTAGCGTATCGATGCGCGCAGCGCGGTTGCTGCGGTCGAAATTTGAGTAACGATGTGAGTCACTCCTTTTCCCGAACCTTTACGGCGTGGCTAAGTATCGACACTCAGTGGCTACAGCCGGTGGCCCGGTGCAGGTCTCAAAAGAGGCGAAAAGACAGACTGTAATAACGTTTGAGTATAAAAATGACCATGTAGCGCATGAGTCCGCTGCACCTGCAGTCTCCTCGATGTGGAAGCAGAAAGGAACGTGGTGAGCGCGGGTGTGTGTCCGCGAAATACAATGCAACTGGTAAGAAAAGCGAGCGGCAGCGGTTACGCGTGAACACGTTCCCGCTCTCCTCGACGGTTTCAAAAGACAAAACGACCGGGAAAAGACATCCACGACGGTTGCATTTCTCAAACGGCAGAAGCAACTCTGCCCCAACGCCAGCATCTGCCGGTGGTTCCCATCCACGCGCGCGAGTCAATGGCCCAGCACGCCTACAGCCCCGCGGCGTACGCCATCGAGACCAACTACTCGGTCACACCCTTCGCATACATGCCCACGACCACCGCCGTACAAGTTGGCGCGGCCGAGGGCCTCAACGCCGCGCACGCCGCCATCGCTGAGGCTGCTGGCCAGTCCCAGGAAGGCCCCCTGCCAGGGCACGTGCTCGCGATCGCGGTGCCCGGCTCGAAGAACGACAGCACTCCGCCCTCTGGCGAGCCCTCACCCTCGAGCGAGAACCTCTCCGGCGATAACGATGACGACGATGGCCACCAGGGCGCGTGGAAGAAGCACGTCTGGACAACTGCTGAGGACTGGAAGCTGCGCGAGCTGATTGCCGAGTGCGGCTCGAAGGTGCGCTGGTCGATGATTGGCGACAAGATGGAAGGCCGCTCCGGCAAGCAGTGCCGCGAGCGCTGGCACAACCACCTCTCCCCTGAGGTGCGCAAGCACAAGTGGACGCACGACGAGGACCGCGCCATCATCGAGGCCGTGCAGCTCTACGGCACGCGCTGGTCCGAGATCGTCAAGATGTTTCCGGGGCGCACGGACAACGCAATCAAGAACCGTTGGAACTCGATGCAGCGCAAGGAGGAGCGCCGCCAGAAGCGCCTCACAGAATCGAGCGTCTTCCAAGCTCAGCAGGCGGCACACGCCTTCGCCGTCGATGGCGGCTACTTCGACCCGGCGGCCGCGGCAGCGGCGGGCGGCCCGGCGGCGGCGGCGGAGGCCAGTGAGGCGCCGCAGTACTACTACACCCCCGAATCGGCCATGAACGCGTATCCTGCGCAGCGCCGCCGCCTCGTCCAGCTCACTGACTACCAGCCTGCGGCTGCTCTCCTTGCGGCCGGGCAGCAGCAGCCGATCGCCAGCGTGGACGTCGACGTCGACGCCGTCAGTGCGCCCGCGCTCGCGCTGCCGCCGCCACCCACGACCACCGTGCCCGTCGCGTCGGCCGTCGTCGCTCCGCAAAGCGCGCCCTTTCACTCAGCTCTCGCGCAGCAATTGCGCTCGATTGCGCCCCTTGGGCCGGATCAGGTGCCCCTTCCCAACCTCCAAAAGGGCGGGAAGCGTAAGCGGGCGGTGCAGGCGCGCGCAGACCTTGACGCGGCCTCGCTCGTGCTCGGGCTTAATGGCGATACCCCATCCATGTCTGCCAGCGCCACGCCCGCGTCCGCATCGCACTACCATGCCCATGTGGTGGCACTCGCTTACCCACAGAGTGACGAGGCGCAGCTGCACGTGCCGCACGCCGAGACGCCGCAGCCGCCCCCCGTGTCGGCCGGCGCTCCCGGCGGTCTCCGCCGCTGCCTACGCGGCCGTCGCCGACGCAGCCGCCGCTGCTTCCGCCGCGCAGGCTGCCGCCTACTCGGCAACGCGAGTGCCAGCAGTGAACGTAAAGTCGATCAATCAGGCCGCTTGGTCTAACTCGGGCCCTGTGACAGCGATGCTGGTGCGGCCGGTGCGGCCCGCGGGCATGAACGGCTTTGCCGCCGCCGCGGCGCAGCTGCAGGGACAGGCCCCGATCACCGCGATCGCCGCTGTGCCGCCGCCGCCGCCCTCGCCGACCCGCGCTTCATGGGGGATGGCGCGTGCGGCCAAGCTCCTCCCCATCCAGACGCACTCCGAGATGCACTCCGGTCTGCTGGGCAAGGAGAATGCCGACTCGCCGCGCGCCGCCGAGTCGCCGCGGCACAAATCGGCCCCCGCGCTCGCACTCTCAGGCAACTCGCCCTGCCGGCAAAAGGCGCTCGGCGGTCGGCAGACGACCGACTTCGAAGCGGCGCTCGCCATGCAGGCGCTCTTTGGCGGCGCCCCGTAAGGTGGCGCGTGCATGCGCACAGCTCACGACGAGAGGCGAGCGCACAGGCGGCCTGGGCGAGCCTCGGCACATTCTTCCGTCGGCCCAAAGGCTCTGGAAGGTTCCATATGGGGACATGAGCTCAAGGGGATGATGGTGGGTTCATGCTCACGGATGGCGGCAGGCGTGCTCTGCAAAGCGACAGTGACCTTGTCCTCGGAGCGGCGGTCGGCGGAAGACACAACGGGCGTGTTCTGAGCAACGATGAGGATGTTGCTGTGTCCAATAGATTATGGGAGAGGCCAGGCATACGCATGGGCATACGGCAGCTCGGCGGGTCGGAGCGAGGTGTTAGCAGAGCGCGGTGTTCAGGACAATTGGTTCAGGGCCTGCCGGCCACCAGCCTCGCGGTGTGTCGCGGACCTGAACGGCTCGACGGTCCGATTTCCATTTGTGTGGTGCCGACGACGTTTGATTCACGGCGGGTGTCGAGGCCGGTGAACCGGTGGGGCGTGTGCGCACTGCGGGGGCGCGCGTCGCGCGAGTGACGCGCGGGTGCGTCGGGACTCGAATAGAGTATAACCGAGTTTTTAATTTAAAATCAATCGAGCGGTCAATGCAAAAGTGGGTCACTATAGCATTCGACAGACGGCACCCACCCGTCCTCGGTGGCGCCTTTGATGCCACCCGGCCGCTTGCTCATGAGCCGGAGGACCTCGGTGCGAACCTGCACCACCGGGCTCCAATTTGCGCGCCACTCCTTCTTAGCAGCATAGTGAGCGATGGTGCGACTGTCTCCATATTGCTTGTGCGAGGCAAGGAGCAGAGCTTGCGTAGACGACGGCGGCACGAATGCGGCCACGGACTCGTCGTCTTCGTCGTCTACTGCCGTCTTCGTCGACTCCTGCTCGATGATCTCATTCGCCCAGTTCAGGTTGTTCTGCCTCTGGAGCTCGACCTGGTTCAGCTTGGCCGCTGCCGAAGCTTTCCATCCTAACAGGCCATCCTGCCCCTGGAGTCCCATTAGCCGGCTGATAATGCGCACCCATTTGATCGCGTATCTGAGCGCCGGCTCGCGGGCGATCGGCAGCTCGCGAAATGGGATGTATTCGTCGTCATCGAGCTTGATGCCACCAGCCTTTTGGCTGCGCAATTCTTGGGTTGTGAATTGTGAGGCGACGGTCCGGGTCAGCACCTTGAAGCCTGGGCACAGCAGCTGGAATTGCGGCAGGTTGGACGCATGCAGCGTCAGGGCCAGCGTCGGGGCCAACACATCTGCATCACCAGCACGGCTATTATTCTTGGCCCACTGAATTGTCTCGCCCAGCCATGGGTATGTCGAGAGGCCCGTGTACTCTGCGAGAAACGTCCGCGGGGCGTGGCGCTTCTTGAGCCGCCAGACCTGCACCTTGCCCCAAAGGATGATGTACAACTGATCGGCCGCCTCACCCTGTTCGAAGATTTGTACGCCAGCGTCGAAAAAGCGCACACCAAACAGTGGCGCAAGTAGACGGATCGTGAGCGGTGGCAACGTTGAGAAGAAATTGACGCGGCAGAGCGTCGTTTCGACAAAGGCGGCCACGAGTCCGTGGCGAAAGATCTCGCCCGCTTTGTAAAAGTTTGTCCTTCCAAGTTTTTGATCGAGGCCCTCGAGGCTCAGCACGAGGAGCTCAGTCGGCTCCTCTGTCACGACGTCGCGCTCGCGCGGCACAGTTGGCGCAAGTGCGCTTAGGATGCCAAAGTTAGCGCAGGGTCCGATCGTCTCCTCGCCGACGCCTTTCGACAGCATCGCTGTGTCGCGCTTCTCAGGCTCGAGGGCCTGGTTAAAGAATTGGCGCTCGATGCGCGACGGAAAGACACGAAGTCGGCCACGCAGCACGACGTATACCATGTTGCCTGGCAGGCCCTCGGTCATGACATGGGAATACTTGGGAAACAGCTTCCGACTGCCGATGCGCAGCAGCCTCGCGACGTCCTCCCTCCTCAGGTCGGTGCATGGCTGCGACCGCGAAAGCACTTCGATGGCTTCGTCCTGGCTCAGAGGCGAGAGAAGCATGTCGTTGGGCACGGCCGTGGGAGCGGGGCTTAGCGGCACTCGTTTCGCTGGGATGTCCCATATCTGGCGAAGCACATTCTGGTGGAGGCCCGATTCCTCGGTCGTCTCTTCTCCTGATCGCCCGTTCGCGCTCTTTGGCTGCTTCTGCGTCGCGAGATACACGAGGAGGCGCTCTTCTGCACGGGCAAGTGTCCGCGGAGAGACGATCGCATCGTCAGCCTCCGAGTTACGACCCTCACGGCCGAACTTTCGAGCATAAGTATTCTCGACCGTCGATGCGGGCCTGCGCCCTGACCGAAGGCTCGGGGTGGATGGTGCTAGAGATGGGTGGATGCCAAGAAGTGGGGTGGATGCAGTGCCACCGCCTGAAGACGCAAGTGGTTGCAGCGAGCCACCGCGAAGTAGAGCCGTGCGCTGGCTGCTGCTGTGTGCGCTGGCAGAGTGAGCTCGGTCCCATTCGGAGCCTCTCGTTCCTACTGGAACTGCTGCCAGCAGCGATCTCATGTACGTTCGCTGATCTCGGTCAATCTTCGCGCCTGCGAGCGCATCGACGCTCTGAACATGCATAGGGCCCGGCAAGTAGTCCTGCACCGCGGTGAGACGCTTTCGAGAGTGCGTGCCCAGGATGGTCGACCCTGTCAAAGGCAGCGGAATCGGCGACGACATGGTGAACGGGACCAAATCACCCTTTGTCCACGTCGGGAAACGGCGCGCGTCGCGTGCTTACCGGTAAAAAGACACCGGGGGGAGCCGGGACACACAACTCCCCATTTTATGCAACCATGAATCGGGGGATTGTTTTCAAGTCAAGCTCTCTTCTAACTTTGGGTCGATTGCGCGAACGATCAAAAACGCAAACTCTCTGTCCTTCCTTCCTAGCCATGGTCGCCGGTGGCCGCGAGCTGATCGCGGCGGCGCTGGCCACGCTTGGGCTCATCCTGTTCCTCAACTTGCTTCCCGCTGAGCGCTGCGAGACGATCCCTATGGTCATCGACTCTGCGGGCTCTCGGCCTCTTGCGGTCGGCAGCGAATCTCCGTCCTCTTTTGGCCCCGTATCCAGCTCACCTTATGGAGATGGTGAGCCGATGCCGCCTCCGCCACCGCGGAGTGACGAACATGCGGCTGTCTCGCCTCGTTCATCGTACCGCCCTGCGCCCAAGCTCATGGCAGTCGGCATCATCACGGCACCAACGCACTTCGACCGTCGCCTGTGGATTCGGCAGAAGCTGCGAGTGAGCGATGCGCGTCGCCGCGGCATCCGCGTGCTCTTCGTGCTAGGAGTGCGCAATCGCATGACGCCCGCGCAGCGGCTTGCCATCCGTCACGAGGAGAATGCTCACGGCGATGTCGTCTTCGTGGGCGCGCGCGACTGGGTTCCGCATGCGGTCGCTGAGAAGTCACTCGCGTGGTGGGAGCACGCGGCTGCGCATCTTCCGGGCTACCGCTGGTACATGAAGACGGACGACGACTCTCTCGCGCACCTGCCGCGACTCGAGATGGACCTCGCGTTGATGAGCTCGATGGGTCGCTCCCACTACTATTACGGAGTGATGACCTGGCGCGCGTGGACTCCTTTCCACACAGAGGCCGACGCGGCGTGCGGCGAGCGCGGCGACGACGGCCCCTCTCTCGACGGGCCGTCGGCGCGCCTCGAGCGGCTGATGCTGGACCGTCGGCCCGGCGGCGCATGCTCCCGCGCTGTCGGCCCCTTCCCATTTGCGGACGGCTCCCTCCAAATCTTATCGGACGACCTAATGCGTGCCTTCGTTGAGTCGCCGCTCGCGCGCAACTTTTCGCGCAGCCACCTGTCGCGCCAGGGGCCGCCGTACTGGACGCACGAGGACGCGGGCGTGGGGTACCTCATCTTCCACTCGGCTATCCTGCAGACGCTTCCGCTCACGTACGTGGTGCTTTCGCCATGGAAGCACAACAAGTTTTGGATCAATTGGTTTCCTCGGCACAACCCATCGCTCCCCGACGAGCACGTGGTCAACACCCACAAGGTCGTCACCTCGATGATGGCCCAGATTGCGCAGGACGCGTACGAAAATTCCACGTACGCAGCAGACCCCTTCGTGTGCGTCGACTGCGCGAAAACGTGGGGCTGGCGGGGTGGCTTTGAAACGAGCGTCGGTCGATTCCCCATTGAGCGCGTCGCGTGCTGCAACAAGAGGACCGATGCATAGTCATAGACCGTGTCAGCGAACAAGCACGCCCCGTGGCACATTGCCCAGACCGCGAACGCGCGTGCTCGCGTGAGTTCACAGTAAAAAAGGCTCCAGCGTTCACACATCACAGCTTCATACACGAGCACGTTTTCCCTTCGAATGGCGGCACCTGGCAACTGCGTGTTCGTCTCGGGCACCGCTGTGGGTGTAACCACGATCTTGTTGCCCGGGCGTATCTGGACCGAGCTGGAATGCGCGCAAGCAGTCGTGCAAGCGCAGAAGTCTGCCAATGGTGCTATCCACGAGGCGAACGATGGTGAATGTACAGCTGTGCTGGACATGCATTCCGTGGCCGCAGATCCAGCAGGTTTACAGCGATCATGCTTCATCTACTCTGCCGCCACGCCAACGAATCAAATTTGCACCGTCGCGCCGTCCGCATGCGACGCAGCTGAACATGGGACACCATTCGAAGGTGCTGACCTCACGTTGCCCGGCCGTGCACTCGGCGGCTCGATTCCGACGCAGCTCGGTGTGCTGGCGAATCTCACCGCACTTGACCTCAGCGACAACATGCTCAGCGGCAGCGTGCCGTCGCAACTCGGACTGCTCACGCAGCTTGAGACGTTGGACGTCGGCTACAACCGTCTGAGTGGCAGCATACCCTCGGAACTTGGACGGTTGTCACGGCTCATCACCCTCGATGTGGCAGACAATCGGCTTGGTGGATCGCTGCCGACGCAGCTCGGCTTGCTACACCCCGCCTTTTGTTACCTGCTTCGGAGGCAACGCACGCAGCCGACCAGGGCGGGCAATGAGAGCGGCGGCGACTCGCCGAGCAGTAATGGAGACGCCAGCGGTGCCGTCACGCCCGGCGCTGACGATAATCGATTCGACTGCCCTCTGCCGACGCTCTACCCTGGGTGCGGACAGAATGGGCTCTCATTCGAGGGGCGCGTGGCGAGTGGCCAAGACGCGTGCGGCGGCAGCAGTGGGCTCGTGTCATACACCCTGGCATCGGTGCAAGACGTGCCCTGACCCCTGAGTTGGGCCCTCAAGCATGGCACCCAGAAGGGGTTTCGGGTTAGCGTGTGGCCACCTTCATGAACCTTTTAAGCTTTCTTGTTACATGTAACAGTGAAACGAGACACAGAGAAGGGTTTCAAGCAAGCTAATTAGTCGAAACAACACAAGTACCTAAACGAGCGCAATCGAATACCCCTGTAACTTAACTTGCTTGCTTGCTTGCTTGCTTGCTTGCTTGAGAAGGGTTTAGCTTTTTGGCAGTGGGGCGTACATTGTATCCTTCTCGTTCACACTCCGCTTCATCTCGCTTCCCGCCGCCTTCGCATTCGAGCGATATCGTCATGTCGGTGGTGGCCACTGTGGAGGGCGTTCTCGACGAGCCGCCCGAGGCCATGGACTTCTCGCTCATGTTCGGTGCGGCGGCGAGCGACGTACAGCAGCATCCGCTGCGCTCGCCGCTGCGCTCGTCTCGACCCGCGCCGGGCCCCAGCATTGCGTGTGCCCTCGAAGGCGCCCACCCTGTCCTTCTGTTGAAGCACGGTGCACCAATCCCGACGGTGGACTTTGGCGATGTGGCGCCAAAAACCACGGAGAAGCGCATCCTCGTGCTGCACAACGACAGCACACGCACCCAGCGCGTCGATCTGCGCCCCACTTCCATTGACAAGCGCGACGCGTTGCGAGTCTACCCGACGTCCATGGAGCTTGAGCCGGGCGGCTCGCGCGAGATGGAGATCAGCTGGGCCCCCATCACTGCCGGCGCCAAAATGAGCAAGAAGTTCGACTTCATGTGGAATGGCGGCTCGTCGGCCCTGAAGGTCGAACTGCGCGGCGTGTGCGCCAAGTCCACGTCAGTAGCTGCAAAGGTGGCTCCCGCCATCTCGACCGTCGCCACGAAGAAGGCTGGCGGAGCGAGCGTGAGCAGCGCTAAGCCTTTGGCACCCGTGCGGGATACGAACGCCATCGCGGCCGCGCCGCGCGTCGGCCCCGCCTCCGCGGCCGACCTTGAGGCGGTGCGTGCACCGTCGGCAGCAAAGCCCTGGCAGGCCGCGAGGGAGGAAAGAGGCACCGTGGCCGCCGCCGCCGACGTCGTCTTCGCGCCGGCGCGCCTGCTGACGCGCCTGCCGACCGCCACGCCAGCGGCCATGTTCACTCCCGCGAGCCCTGCTCAGGCGCAGGCGGACGCCGAGGCGGCAGCCGCGCAGGACGCGGAATCGGTGCTGATCGATTTTGGCACCGGATCGCCCGCTGCGCCGCTCGGCGCCTCTGTCGACCCGCTCGCTGACGCCCTCGCGGCGGCGGCGGACGCTCGCTCGATGATCCTGGGCATCGTCAGCCCTCCGCCCCCGCCGGCAGACGTGGCGGCAGAGGCTGAGGCGGCGTTCCTCGGCGCGAACTTGGAGCGATTCAATGCGCTCCGAGGGGCTCCGCGCGCTGAGGACGCTGAGGATGCCTTCGAATCTGCACGCGAGTCGTTGCGCTCGTCGCCTCGGCCTGAAGAGGTATCCCGGCGCGAGGACGAGTCGATGCGCGACGAGTACGAGTCCGCCGAGGAGGACGATGGCGATCACGCGCGCGCGCTCGCGCAGGTGGCGTCCGCCGCCTTCGCCGCCTCGCCGCCGAAGCCGCCGCCTGCTGCGCCCTTGGGGGTAGAGGCCGACGCCGACGCCGACGCCCCGGTCGAGGCGTCGGCATCCAGCTGTCTGCTGGACTTTTCGAGCTCCTTCGGAGCGGGCGCGAGCCGTGCGCCGCGTCCCTTCCGGCCGGCGGCTTCCGTACCGCAACCAGCTCCGTCCGCGCCCGTGCCGCCGCCGCCTTCAGACGCCAAGGCGCCGAATGTGACGCGCCGAGCTGTGGCGCTGAGCAAGCCCATGCCTAAGCCTGCCATCGCGCCCGCCACCGTTGCCGAGCCCACCGCCGTCGAGCCTGCCGCCACGGTCGTCGCCGAGCCGCCGGCCGCCGCCGAGGCTTCGGGCGCCGGCATCGTCCCCGGTCGGCCTCTCAAGCTCTCCCGGAAGCCAGCCTTGCCCGCCGCCGCGACTGCCGCCGCGCCCGGCGCCGCGCTCGCGCCCAGCGCGTCGAGTGGTGGCGCCGACGCACTCGGTGCCTACTACGACGACAATTGGCGTGAGAAGCGCACCACCGCCTACGCGACGTGGATCAATTTTGCGCTCACGGAGCAGTACCTCGCGCCCGCCACCGATGCGGCTGGCGCCGTCGCGGGCGACGCTGCTGCTGGCGGCGCCGCCATGGGCGGCTCGAGCGAGCGGCAGCGCATGTCGCTGCGCGAGCTCGAGGCGGGGCTGCAGCAGGCCTCGCTCCGGGCCAAAATGGCCCGCCTCCTCCGCTCCCCAGAGGTTCGCACACCCCTCGTGCGCATCGAGCAGCAAGTGCAAGAGGACATCATCGCGGTGCGCCCCACGCTCAACTTAACGGCCGACGTGGGCCTGCGCACCCATTTGCTCAAGCTGCTCGACTGTTACAACCCTGTGTGGCTGCGCATGGGCGTCGAGGCTCTCATTGGAGAGACGGCGCCCGGCGGGCCAGCGGACACGGCCGCGCTGCGCCGCTTTGTCGATAAGCGCGTGCTGACGGCCGGCAAGGCGGCGGCGCCGGCATGGGTCGCCAAGGAGGGCACGCACTTCGAGGAGGCGGCCAAGAAGGCGGCGGCACACGCTCTCGGGCACCAGCACAGGGCGATTGTGCGTCGTGTGCTCGCGCTCATCTGGCTACTCGACCATGCGAAGCGCGCGCGCCTTCTGCGCGCGGACCCGTGCCTCTTCCGTCCGCGGCTGGTCGTTCGCTCCTCGCGCCAGCTGGCCAATGAGTTCTCGAAGCACTTCCTCTCGGGTGGCATCGGCGACATCAACCGGCACCTGGGCACCCTCGGCGTGAAATTGCTCCATGAACAGACGCCCCTCGACGAGTACGACTTCACAATCGCCAAGGGCCTCGGCGCCGAGCTACGCGATGGCGTGCGCCTATGCAAGCTCGTCGACCTCTGCACCGCGCAGCTCGTCGCCGCCGCGGCCGGCGAGGGCGGTGAGGGGGCAGTGGCGACGGCCGCGTCGGAGGGGGGCATCACCGCACTCACGCTCGTACCCGCCGAGAATCTCAGCCGCAAGACGCACAACGCGCGGCTCGCGCTGCAGCGCATGGCGGGCTGCGGACTGCTCGCCGGGCTCGATGGCCTCGAAGGCGACGCGGCGCGCTTGGGCGCCGAGCTCAAGGCGCGCGCCGACCTCGTCGTCAAGGGGCACACCGAGGCGACCCTCGACGTGCTGTGGGGCCTCATTTCCAAGGGCGTCATGCCCAGGCTCGCGCCCACACGCTCGGTGCAGCGCGAGGTCGAGCGCGCACACAAGATCGCCAAGCGCACGCACGGTGCGATCGTGCTCCCCGGGGCCCAGTACGCCGCCGCCGCCGACGCGGACGTGAGCGTGCGCCTGAACGCGTGGCTCACGGCTGTGTGCGCGGCACGTGGCCTGCGACTGCTCGATGTTGGGCGCGCGCTGCAGGATGGCGTCGCCCTGTGCCTGGTGCTTCGTCACTATCTACCGGCCGAGGCGCTCGCGACGGCGCCCTCTTACGCGGGTGCCGCCGCCCCCGCGCTGCCCACGGACGACGAGCTTCCGGCGCTGGCGCGGGCGAGCCACGCGGCCGCCTTGGAAGGGCGCTCGCTGAGCGGCGCGTCCCTTCGATCGGCGGAGGAGCGGCTGGCCGCGGTGGCGGCGGCGGTGGCGGCCCTCGGATGCGTGCCTCCGCTCGTCGGTCCAACGGACGCGCACGGATGCGGCCCCGATGAGCACGTGAGCAGCCTGTACCTCGCTTGCCTCTTCGGCCGCCTCACCCAGGTCGGCCAGCAGGCGAGCGCTGCCAGCGCACTCCAGGGCGCGTGGCGCAGCCGACACCTGCACGTCAACATGCGCACGATGCTGCGCCGAGCGCTCATGGCAGCGCGCGTGCAGCAGCTGTGGAGGGCGAAGCGGCGCGCAGCGTACGCGCGCCTCACGCTCGACGCGCGCCGCAAAGTGCGCCGGGCGTTTTCGCATGCCCTCGCCCGCCGCCGCTTCCGGCGTGCTCTGTCGGAGTGCCGCGCCCGTCACGCCGCCCGGCGCACCGCCGCCGCAAAGACGATCCAACGGGCCGTGCTCTCGCACGCGCTCATGCTCGCCCTAGGCGCGGCGGCCACCCTGATCCAGGGGAGGGCGCGTGGGCGTGTGGCGCGCGTCCAGCGGCGCGCCGCCCTGGGCGCGTGCGTGCGGCTGCAGGCGGCGGCGCGCCGGATGCGGGCGGCGCGTGTGGTCGCGACCAGGCGTGAGGCCAAGCGCGCTGCGGCGCACCGGGCCTGGCTGCGCGAGCAAGCCGCCATCGCCCTTCAAGCCACCGCCCGGCGCGCTCGCGCACGCCGTGTGCTCGTCACGGCGCGAGTGGCCGTCACGGCTCTGCAGGCGGCCGGACGGCGCCGCCTGTGCGTCCTCTCTCTGCGCCGGTCGATTGCGGCGGCTGTCGCTGCCCAGACGGCCTGGCGCCGGTGCTCGGCGGTCGTGCATCTCCAAGTTGCACGTGCAGCCGCCGTGGCGTTGCAGGCAGCGTCCCGGGCGAGGCGTGCGCGCCAGCGTGCCCTGCAGCTGCGCACGCACCGAGCGGCGGCCGTGCGGGCGGCCGCTATCCGGGTGGCCGCGACTCGCCTCCAAGCGGCGGCACGTCGCCACCTCGCGCGCGCTCATTTTGGCGCCGCGACCGCCGCCGTCACGCGGCTCGCTGCCGCCCAACGTCGACGCGTGTGTCAGCGCTCACTACGGCGCGCCATCGCGGCGGCCGTCGTGCTCGAAGCGGCGGCGAGGCGCTTTGCGGCCGTGACGACGCTCGCGACGGCGATCCACGCGGCGACAATCGTGCAGGCGGCTGCGCGCCGTCTCGCAGCGATCGAGCTGTGCGATCTCAAGCGTGCGGCGGCGGCAAAGCGGCGGGCCGAGCTCGAGGCCGCCATCACCCTCGCCGCCGCCGCACGCCGCATGGGCGCGCGCCGCCGCCTCGCGGCATCCCGCGCCGCTGCCACCACCCTCTCGGCCGCTGCCCGCGGCTGCCGTGCGCGCTGCGCCCTCAGCCGCGCACGCCGCGCCGCAACCACGCTGCAGGCCGCCATGCGTCGTAAGGTGGCGATGCGGCTGCGCAAGGTGCTGGCGGCGAAGGCGATGGCGGTCAGCGCGATGCGGCTGCGGGCGGCGACGCGGTTGCAGGCCACCTTCCGTGGCGCACGGCTGCGCGTGGTGCTCGCGGCGAGGGCGATGGCAGCGTCGCGGCTCGCCGCTGGCTGGCGGATGCGCATGGCACGGCGCGGGCTGTGCCTCGCGTGCTCGAGTGCGGCATGCGTGCAGGGCGCAGCGCGCGGCCGCCTCGCGCGCCGTCTTGCGTGCCGTGTCCGACGCGCCATCGTGTCGCTGCAATCGGCGGCACGCCGCGCACGAGCGTACGACGCTCGCCGTCGGCTGGTCGCCGAGCGCGCGCGCCGGCAGCGTGCCGCCACGGTGGTGCAGCGTATGGCGCGCGCGAGAGCCGCCCGCGCATTCGCCCGTAGGCTGCGCGCTCTCGCACACCTTGCCGCGATCTCCAAGCTGCATGCGGCTGCAAAGCTCGTGCAGTGCGTCACGCGTCGCCGGCAGGCGCTCCGCTGGCGCCGGCAGGCGGCGACCAAGCTGGCCGCAGCGGCTCGAAAGCGTCAGGCCGTGCGGAGGATGCGCCTCGTGCGCTGGATGATCCGGCGGATCCAGGCGCGCATGCGCGCGCGGCGCACCCGAAGCCGGGTGTACAAGCGCATGCCGCGCCTCGCCGAGATTGCGTCTCGCGCCGAGAAGGCGCGGCTCGCAGCTCTGGCCGACCCATCGCTCTGGCTGTGCAACCGGACGAACGCGGCGCTCAAGACGCTGCTGAGCTCGACGGTCCTGGGCGACGTGATGCGCGCCGTGAGCTCGCTCGAGATGTTCACGCTCATCGCGCCGTACGTGTGCGAGCGCATGGTGGCTGAGGGTGCGGTGCATGTGCTGCTCGACTCCTTTGCCCGTTCCAACCGCTCGCCGCCGCACCTGAAGGTTATCGGGCACGGGCTGCGTGCGCTGCTCAACATCGCCAAGCACGAAGCACTGCGGCCGTCGCTGCATGAGCACCCGGATGTGGTGCCCGCGCTCACCGACATCGTGCGCCAAAACTACGACAAGCCCGCCTCACACGGGCTGCTCTGGGATGCCACCGCTCTGCTCGTCAGGCTCGCGCAGCATGCGCCCGAGGGCTGGGCGGCGCGTGTGCGCACCGAGAGCTCCAAGCATCTCAAGCAGCTCGAGTCGGTGCATGCAATGCTCATGCGCAAGCATCCGGATGAGCCCGCTGCCAGCAAGCCCGGCGCAAAGCCCGGCGCAAAGCCCGGCGCGACGCGTCCTGCCATGCCGCCGGCACCGAGCAGCCGACCGACCAACGCTACGGCGCAGCCGGTCGACCTGGGCGCTCAGAGCATGCGTGGACTTCGGCAGGTGCTCGCCACAATTGGCGCCGTCCCGGGCGCGGCCACACCACTCGCTGAACAGACGGCCAATGAGCCTGCCCCCGCGGCGCCGCCGCCCCCTAAGAAGGCGGCTGCACCTCCCAAGGAAGCACCTCTGCCCAAGGCACCATCCAAGGAGGTGCCTCCACCCAAGGCGCCGCCCATGGCACCGCCCAAGGAAGCACCTC
>JWZX01000633.1:0-18681 GCA_001275005.1 Chrysochromulina tobinii
CGCCGCCTCGGCCGCCGCCGCCGCCGCAGCCGCTGCTTCCTCGCGTCGACGCCGTGCCTCGGCCACTCTTCTCCGGGCTTCGGCCACGACTGCCTTTTGGACCTCGATCTCCTTGGCCGCGGCGGCTCGTGAGGCCTGCTCGGCCTTGCGCGCCGCTTCGTCAGCCTCCTGCTGCGCCTGCTGCCGCGCCGCCACAGCCTTCTGCGCCGCCGTGGCCTCAGCGTCTTCCGTCTCTTTGAGTTTCTTTCGACCTATCGAGCTCTTCGACGCCTTGGTCGCCGCTGCCGCCGCATTTGCGCGCTCCACCTGCTCTGCCTCGCTCTGGGTGAGTCTCGACGCCTTCTCCTGAGCCGTCTCCTTGGCCGCAGCAAGGGTGCTGGCCTCTTTGAACTCCGGCGCAACTGCCGCCCGCGCAATCACCGCCGCCCACTCCTCCAATGACACCGTGCCATCATGGTTGACATCGAGAGCGGAAAACATTTTGGCGGTCGTCTCGTCGTCGAGGCTCTTGAAGCCCATCGCCTCGTGCGTCGCGAGATGCGCCTTGAGCTCAGCTTGTGTGACGCTCCCATCGTCGTTTACGTCCACCTTCGAAAAGATGCGGATGGCCCGCGATCGCGGTGACTCTTCGTGATTATGGCGCCTCGCAGCCAGCGATGATGGCTGCCGCACTAGCGCGGGCGGCATTTCGACGGCGGCGTCCCGCTCGACGCGCTCGAGCACACAGACGGAGACGGTGTGTGTGAGTCTTTACTTTTTCGCCCGTTACGGGACGCGGATACATGAGATCCTTGTAGACATACATGTACATGTACTTGTACTGAACGAACAACACAATACCGGGCCCAGGGGTTGGGTTCATGGAATGCGGTTTCGTCACAACACCTCCATGGACGAAATCGCGAAATCGCGAATTGCGAAAGAGAATCCACCCGTTCGCGCTCGGCGCGGGGGGCGACGATGTTCATCATCACTGCGCTAGCGGCGTACCAGCCAGCGCTACATGCAAGCACACCGACATTTACGCGTCGCAGCAGTGCTCCGCTTCTCGTGGAAGTGAACCCGAGGCGCGGCGCTTCGCTGCTGGGCTTTGCAGGCGGAGCGTACACTGGAAATCTGCTCTGGGCCGAGCTCCTCGCCAACAACGTCGTCGATAGGAAGCCGCTCAAGGAGCTAGCGGGCGAGAACGGATTGATCGACCCGAACTTTGACGTCGGTGCTGCGCTCAAGTCGATTCAGCTGCCCGACACCTCATCACTGCAGCTGCCTGAGTCGTTCAAATCATTCAAGCTGCCGGACGCCTCATCCTTTCAGATGCCCGAGGCGCTCAAGTCGCTCAAGCTGCCCGATGCCTCCTCGTTCAAGCTGCCAGAGGGCCTCGACTCGCTTGGCGGGTCGCTCAAGGACTTCGCCGCCCAGGTGTCCGACCAGGCCGCCACCCAACTTCTCCCTCCCGCAGGCGCCGCTGAGCCTCTAGCCGACGCAACGGCCGCCGCCAGCGAGTTTGCGGCCTTGCTGCAGCAGCAGACTCAGTCTGCCCTGTCGGGTGTCAAGCTGCCCACGCTCGACAGCAGCACCCTCGAAACCGCGAGGGCCGCCCTGCTCGACCAGGCCGCCGCACTCTCCTCGCAGGTGCCACCGCCCGAGGAGCTTGCCACTTACGCGTCCGCGCAGCTCGAGGCGACCGCCACTGCGACCGCCACGGAGGCGGCCAATTTCGTAGGCGCACTCACGGGCGACGTGCTCGTGCCGCTCGCGACTGGACTGCTAGGCGCGGCACTCTTCGGAGGGCTGAGCGGCGCCGACAATGTGCTCGGCCTTCTGCTGCGCGTGCTCGGCCTCGCTGCGGATTTGGTCTTTCAGCTCGTGGTGGGCATCACGCTGCCCGTGCTGCTGGCCATCCTGAACATCGTCTTCGGCGCACTCGTCGGCGCCATCTTCGGCGCCGTCGTTGGACCGGGCACGCTGGTCTCGTCCCTCGCGGACACGACGCGACGCGACCTTGCTAAGAATCTGGCCGATGCCCTCGCAGCCCCTGGCAAGGCACTCGTGCGCGTCGGCGAGCTGCCCGGCGAGATCGGGCGCACACTGTTCCTCCAGGACGTCAAGAAAGGGGAAGTGCCCACCGACGCGCCAGCTACGGCCCAAGTGGCTGGGTCGCCCTACGAGTCCGACAAAGACTACTCGTAGAGGTCGCCGGAGCCGGCGCTCTTTTCGGCAGAGAATTTTTTCAACTGGAGACGATTCTCGAAACGGAAATAAACGGAAATTTATTAAAAAAGAGGATGGTAGCCTATTTTTCAAAAAAAAGTTGAATGCCGTCAGACAGCTCGTGCCTTAGCGTATAGATCCTCTCTCGAGGTCGTTACATAGTTACTGTGATTGTGTGAAGCCGCTGAGCCCACACCGACGGCATTCCACGCCCCGCCACGCCCACGGGCAAAAATCGCGGACTTCGAAAGAAAACCAGGCCTCCTTGTTTTCCCACAAGCGGGGTGGCCGCCCGCACGATCGAGCGATGGTAGGGTGGAGTCCCATGATGAGGGAAGTAATCAAGTGCGAGTCTCGTGTGTGTGCGCGCATGCTGCCAACCATTGTAAACGGATGCTTCGTGCGCTCAGGCAGCTAATCATCACGGTCGTCGTGCAGCCCCGCGTTTGCGATATTGCCATGCAGCAACGCGTCAGCGAGATCTATCCACGCTTCTTCGAGTCGCTTCCGTCCATGGCAGGCAAAACGGTGGCCGTGACAGGAGCCTCCCGGGGCCTTGGTTTTGTTACGGCAAAGTCGCTTGCCATGAAGGGAGCCGCGGTGATTTTGCTGAATCGACGTTCAACCACTGCAGACGACGCTCGGACGCACATTGCAGAGGTTGCTACGGGCCCACCGCCCGTTGCTATCGAGTGCGACCTGTGCGACTTTGCCAGTGTTCGCCGTGCAGCTGCCGAGGTAGGTATGCTCTTGACAGAGCGAGGCCTCGACGTCCTGTGTCTCAACGCCGGGATCATGCTGCAGCCTGATGTGCCGAGTAAGGATGGGTACGACATCACAGCGCAGACCAACGTGCTGTCTCACTTCCTGCTGACGCGCACACTCATGCCTTGTTTAGAACGCGCAGCCTCCCAGCGCGGCGAGGCTCGCATCTCATCCATGTCGTCTGGGAGTGGCTTTGGCCCTCCCAGCTTTGACGCGCGATTCTACGCACGGATGGGCGGGCGACTCGGCGGCCAGCAGGCGAGCTACGCACGCTACCATCAGTCGAAGCTCGCCAACCTTTTGTTCACCTCGGCGCTGCACCGGAAGCTCAGCGCGAAAGGCAGCCGTATCATGGCCCTGGCATGCACTCCGGGCGTCTGTGCCACCGACATGTTCGTGCATGTTCAGACGCTGTCGCGCCCAAGCCAACCAGTGGACCTTGGACGGGTGCCATCTGTCGAGGACGGCTCCTGTGCGCAGCTCAAGTGCCTCTGCGACCGCGACGGCGTGCGCTCTGGCCAGCTGTGGGGACCGCCCGGGCTCGGCGGGTGGCCCGCCGAGGTGGCTATGGCACCGCCCACAGTGCTGGTAGATGCCAGCGCGGAGGAGGCGCTCTGGCAATGCTGCGAACAAGCCACGGGCTCCTTTGTGCTCTGAAAAGTCTCCGAAGCATTGCTCCGAAGCTCCTGGGGGGAAGTCATTCACATTCACCTTCACATTCACGGAAGTATTATTTTGCCCGACTCACGGTTCGACGTCAAGACTTGGAGGCGCGGGGAGGCGGCGAAGACATGAGCTGGCTGTTTGGCGCGGGCCCCCCTGCGACTGGGGGCGGCCTCTTTGGCGCAGCGCCCACTCCAGCACCCGGCGGCGGCCTCTTTGGCGCCGCGCGAGCTCCAGCGGCTGCGGCAGGCGGCTGTGGCGGCGGCGGCACCCTTTTTGGCGGCGGCGGCGCGGCGGGAGCACCGGCTCCGGCCTTTGGTAGCCTCGGAGCCCCCGCGGCCGGCAACCCTTTTGGTGGAGCCGGCCCTGGAGGCTTTGGTCCCCAGCCGGCTCTCGCTCCCGCGGCCGTCGCGTTTAGCGCTCCAGCTGCCACGCTGTTCGGCGGCGCGGCCCCAGCGGCGGCCGGCGGCCTGTTCGGCATCGCTGGCAATCTGTACAACACGCTGCGGAGCGTGTATCTGCCCTCGCCAAGCAGTAGCAGCAGCCAGGGCGGCGGCGGCGCCGTCGGGGGCAGCGGGCCGGACTTTGTGAGCACCCCTGCGTCCCAGTGGAATATTGGCGCCGACGAGGCGCGGCTCGGTGCGCCCATGCTCACAGAAGGTAGCGACCCGTCAGCGCCGCGAGCTGCGGCTCCCACGGCGTCATCTTCCAGCCACTCGCTCGCGCCCGCGGGGGGGCCTGCGCGCCCGCTGTACACACGCGCGTTCAGCATCTCACAGGCCTCCGCCTTTGATCCGGTGGGTGAGACGTCAAAGGCCGTGCGCCGCGACTCGTTTGGCGTGTCGCCGCGCTCGGCCATGATGATGATGATGGCGGAGCGGGCGACGTCTCCGGGTTTCGACAACGTCGACGGCGCGATTGCCAGTGGCAGTGGTGCGCCGCCCGCCATGCGCCACATGCGCGAGCGCCTCGAGGCGGCGGAGAAGGCCGCCCGCGAGCTGCAGCACAAGGCGCTCAGTTCGGCGCGCGTCATCGTGCAGCGGGCGATGGATGACGCGCGCTGCGTGAGCAAGCAAGCGTACGAGGCGGCGGCCGCACTAGAGCTCCAGGAGCGTGCACGTCTGGAGCACGAGCGTACACGTGTGCTCAACGAGGTTCGACAAGATGCGACGAACGCCGCCGCGCAGATCGTCAAGGCCGCTCAAGTGGAGGCGAGCCGTGTGCGCATCGATGCGGAGAAGGAGGCCATTGCCATCCTGAAGGTGATTCGTGACCACTCGGAAGAGGCCAGTCGTAGGGCCGCCGCAGCGCCTGCCGCGCCCGCTGCCGCACCCTCGGCGGCGAGTGGCAGCACCGGTGCCCTGAAGGCTGGCGCTGGCTCGGGTGGGGGTCTGTTTGGCGGCGGCGGCGGCGGCGGTGGTGGCGGCAGCGGCAGCGGCGGCAACGGCTTTTCGTTCTCCTCGGGTGGCGGTGGCGGTGGCGGCGGTGGGGGGCTGTTCAGCGGCGGCGGCGGCGGCGGTGGCGGCGGCAGCAGCGGGTCGGGTGCGTCTCTATTCGCTGCGGCGCCGCTCTTCTGCGGCGGCAGCAGCGGCGACAGCACGGGCGGTACCGCGAGCGGCAGCGGCAGCGGTAGCGCCGCACCGAGTGCCGCGCCCGCCGCCTCTAGCAGCACCGGCTTTTCGTTTGGTGCCGGCACCACCACCACCACAGCGCCGGACGTCAAGGTGCCAGCGGCTGCCGATACAGGTCTGTTCACCTTTGGCGCCGCACCGCGTGCGCGTGAGCCCGCCGCGCCCAGCAACACCGGCTTTTCTTTTGGTGCCCCGTTTGGCGGCGGCGGCGGCGGCAGCAGCGGCGGCGACAGCGCACCGGCCATGCCACTCTTCGTGGGGCAGGCGCCGGCGGCGCCGCAGATGCCCATGTTCGGGGCTGGGGGTGGTATGTTCGCCGCGGGCAGCACCGACAACCTTTCCGATCTCAACAGCCCGACCGGACGGCGCAAATATAAGGCGAGAAGGCCGGCGTCGTCGACGGGCACATATTAAGGCGTCCGAGGAGGCCGGCGTCGTCGAGGCGCTAAGTGCCAGCGACCAGCTTCGTCGGCTCTGTCACAAGAGCGACTACTGTATTCGTACGCCAGACAGGCCCTCCGCTCCTATGTGTATGTTCGGTCCAAGACGCAAGCGAAGTCCATGCACCATCATGCTTACATGCCGCCATGCCGCCATGCCGCGCCGGATGTCGTACGCGCCTCGCCCAAGGCTCCGCACCGCACGCTCGGGTCGTGGATTGATGATTCTGTCCGCGCGACCGCTACCCTGCGCGGGGCGGTGGTACCGGAGGGCCACGTGTAGCGGCGTAAATAATTACGAAACGCATATCATTCGACCCTGCATTCGTGCGTGCGACGCCGCGAAGCGCCGATGCCCGATTCCGCCTATCCGTTTGCGTTTCGTATATTCGATTTAGATACGCCGCCGGACACCCGGCGCGTGGGCCCCCGTGCCCCGTCCGGACGCCCGGCGGGCTACGCAGCCGAGCGGCGAATACAAGAGGTGCGAAGACCGTCACGAAGACCGAAGTTGCAAGCTTGCAACAATCTCCTATACAAAGCTTAGACTCATGTGTCATGTCGTAACCAACGACGCTCAGAAGAGTGCACCAGATCCAGAATGCTGGCGAGAAATCCCGCTGAATTCCAACTCGCCACACAACCCACACCGCATGGGATGCCGCACGGTATGCCTCAGGCCTGGGTGCTCTGCCTCCTCCGTCCTCTCTGTCGCCACATAGCCGTCGTGGGACCCGCCGCTGCTCGGTCTGGGCCCACGATCCCGCTCAACTTGCGCGGGAACGCGTCGACGCGGGCATCAGCTCGAGCTCGATGACCTGTCCGGCCCGTGCGTCGGCCGGGGCCGTAAACATTACATCAGAGCCGTCGTCGAGCGTCGCGCGGTACTGCTGGTTGGGTACCACCCCATCGGGCAGCTGGATCGGTACCCGTTCGGCCGGCCGCGCCGCCCTGGCACGCGCTTTTGCCCTGGCGGCGGCTCGGGCGTTCGCGTCGTACTCGGCGGCTCGGCCGTTGCCGCGTGGGCTGCGTCCGGCGCCGCGCGGGGGTTCCCACTCCGCCGCCGATGGGGTTGCAGCCGCCGCGCGCTTCGCCTCGAGCGCCTCGTCTGCCGCAGCTTGGGCTGCGCGTGCCGCCTCTGCTGCCTTGGCCTCCGCCGCCTGCGCTGAAGCCCTGGCCTCCGCAGCCTCGGCCACGATTTGGTCCCATTCGAGACGTTGAGCCGCCGCCCGCTTCGCCGCCGCCCGCCCAGCCTCGCGCCTCTCCAGTGCAAAGCGCTCCGCCTCCGCCTCCGCCCTCTCCGCCGCCGCCCTCTCCGCCTCCGCCTCGGCCCTGTCCGCCGCCAGCTGCTCCGCCTCCGCCCGCTTTGCCAGCTGCTCCGCCTCCAACTGCGTCGCCTGCGCCCTCTCCGCCGCCGCTTGCTCCATCGCCCTCTCCGCCGCCGCTTGCTCCATCTCAGCTTTCTCGGCTGCGAGCCTCATCGCCTCGGCGCTGGCCGTTGCGGCCTCTGCGGAAGCCTTCGCTGCCGCCTGCTCGGCCTCAGCTTTGAGGGCAGCCAAGGCTTCCTTCTCGGCTGCTAGCCTCATCGCCTCGGCGCTGGCCGTTGCGGCCTCTGCGGAGGCCTTCGCTGCGGCCTGCTCGGCCTGCTCGGCGGCGGCAGCGAAGACCTCCGCCTTCGCCTTCAATGCAGCCACCTCTTGCTTGAGCAGAGCCATCTCCTCGGCTGCCGCGTCTATCCCCGCCGCCCGCCCCGGCCTCGCCAGAGTCGCCTCCGCCTCCTCCGCCTCCTCCGCGTCCTCCACCACCTCCTCCTCCTCCTCCTCCGCCTCCTCTCCGTCCTCCTCTTCGTCCGCCTCCTCCCCTCCGCCGAGCTCGAATCCCGTCGCCTCCTGCAGCTTCTCGCCGAGCAGCTGCGAAGTCTCAAGCAATGCCTCGCCCATTACCGTCGCGACCTCCTTGGCGAGTGTCGCGGCGCCCTGTGCGAGGTCCTTGGCCGTTCGCAGAGAGACCACCTCGGCGTCGATGGTGCCGCGCCCGACCACTCGCCCCGCCTCCGCCAGAGTCGCTTGGCGCTGCTCGAGAGAGTCTCGAGTCTCAGGCTGGAGTTGTGCCCAACTGTCCGCGCGCAACTGATTGGCCCAGGACGTGACACCTTCCACCACGCCCGACTTGCGCACGATCACCTCCGCCGGAACGGTGACGACCTTGCTAATGATCTCGACGCCCTTGCCCACCGCCTCGATGCCGCCGCGCGCGGGAGGTGCCACCTCCGTCTTGAGCACGTCGAAAGTTGCCTGTGGTCCGAGCGTGATCACGCCAACGGCCAACGTGACGGCCAGCGCCGTCTTCACAGCGCCACCACCACCACCGCCGCCGGGCCGGTATCCGCGGTACGTAGACGGCGCTGGCCACCCAGGAACGTTGGCCGAGCTGAACAACAACTCGGGCGCCGTTTTCTTCCTCACGGGCGTCGTCCCACCACCCCATGCGGCCTCCCATACCCCAGCAGGCTGACCCGCACGGAACGCCCCGCCAGCAGCCGCCAAAGGCACGTCAGGCCCCATCCCGTCGTACCCCGCCCCGAAGCCCGGCGTGGACACTGACGGCTTCGAGAGAGATCGGAAGGGCTTCGTGAACGCATTCGCGGCGCGCTGAAGAGGGTTCATCGCTGCCTCCTGTGCCGCTCGGCGCACCGCAAGGCGCTCCGCGTAGCTGTCGTAGCCGCCGTTGGAGCTCGAAAGAGAGCTCGAAAGGTCCTCGTCGGCGGCGACACCCTGCGGGGGTCCAACTCCTACGGGGAACCCACTCGCACCTCTTGCAGCTGCGGGGAACCCATTCGCACCTCTTGCAGCCGCACGCGCCGTCGCGTCAAAGCCCCCAAACATTGTTTGCGGCAAGGCGGCCCCCGGCGGAAGCGGCATCGTGCTGCGGGCGACCTCCCCTTCCGAAGCCACCGAGGCAGCGGCACGTGAGTTCGTTGCGGCATCGGCGGCCCTCGCAGCCGCTCTCGCGATTGCGCGAACCTCATCGGCGGGACTCACAAAGTTCCTAGGGCGGCCTGCATTGGATGGCACGACAACGCCCATCGTCGGCCCACGGCTTAGAGACGAACCAAAGTTTCCCGTCGCACCCATCCCAAAGCTTCCCGGCGTCGCACGCATGCTGCCTTGAGAGGGCGCGGCGGAGTTCGAGCGTCCAGTGTATGGCCTTCGGAAATCGGACGAGCTCATGTCGACGAAATTCCTGGCAGAGGGGGGCTGCTCTCGCATTTTCACGCCGGACGTGCGGTGGAAGGAGGCAGCCGTGCAATGATGTGGATGAAGAGCCGCCAATGAGTCCGCCAGCGAACGCGCCACTTCGACGATGGCCAGCAGCACGCAGAGTCGAGCGAGCAGCGCCCGACCCTTCATCGGGCCGCCGCTCGCGTGGACGTACAGAAAACAGATGCGGCCGCCTTCGTTGATAAACCCACCGTGGCGGTCGAAGGTTGAGAAGCTTGTGACGAAGTTCTGGATTCTTCATTCGCCGTTTCAAGTTTGAGATGCGTTCTTAAATTGGGGATTTTACGTAAAGCGAGGCACGACTATATCGCGGCAGGTTGACACGTAAGTCTGCTGCAACGCCTCTCGCTGTTCTAACAAAGTGTGTTGATTGTGACGAAGCACAATTTCGTGCACAATTTCGTCACCAGGACCTTTCGCGCCCCGCCCGCCCGCCGCCTTGCACGTGCGAGAAAGCGCGGCCGCTGGTCTTCATCATGCTGCACCAAAAGAGTATGCCGCTCCAAAGGCTTGGTGGCGCGATGCTCAATCATCGACCGAGGGCTCGGACACTTTTCAAGGACCCTCGGATGAGCCGCCTCGACGAGCCCGATGAGCCCGACGGGAATGAGCACGAAGAGAACGAGCCCGCCACGCCTGTCACCATGACAGCTTCTGCAGCCCAATCCCCGCGCCTCACCATCAGCGACCCTGCGAAATTTACCGGCGATACTGACGGCACTGGCTTGCCAGTGTCGCCAATGGATGTCACGGCCGCACTGCCGGACGAGGACGACCTGCCGGTGACATCCATTCCAGTGCGCGGCTCCTTTGCAAGCGTCCAACGCCACGTAGCGACCGCTGTGAACACCATTCTGAGCGAGCGATCTATCGAAGAGGGCCAGGTAGTAGCATTCGCCCTCACGAAGCTGAACGCCGCGGAGATGGCGGAGAGGGCGACGCTTGAGCTCATGGTCGTTGAGCGTGAGAGCCGCGAATCCATCGAGCGTTGGGACCTCCACATCCAAATCATCAACGGCCTGACGCCCGCTCGTGGCGCAACGCGGCAGAAGGAAGTGGCCAACGAGGAGTTCGTCACGGCCGTCATCGAGAAGCAGGTAAGGCGGAGCTGCAAGTTCCTGCCCACCTCCTTCGCGCCGCTCGACGTGGAGCTACAACTCCGCCTGCATGAGCATGCGCACTCGACCCTCGATGA
The DNA here is from genome assembly GCA_001275005.1 of Chrysochromulina tobinii. Taxonomy (NCBI): domain Eukaryota; phylum Haptophyta; order Prymnesiales; family Chrysochromulinaceae; genus Chrysochromulina; species Chrysochromulina tobinii. The sequence continues at coordinate 10,187 of JWZX01000633.1, forward strand.
GTCACCAGTCAAGGAGTATGAAAGGCTGCACACGCGCCTTGCGATGCCAGACACGACGCCAGACACGATGATGGCTGCACAGGGGGACCGCACGTTCATGATGGCGCTCATCATGGCGCTCTGGGCCGCCCTTGCGGCCGTCGCCTTTGCGGTGGGCGTGGGCGCGGGCCTCACTGCAGCCTTCTCGCGATACGTGCGCTCCGCCCTGTGGTTCCCCGTCCCGTTCTGATAGAGGCCCCCACAGCGCGCGCGGTACTGAGGCCGCACGGACGTGCTGTGCGCACACGCGTCGGTGTACACCGATTGGAGCGATCTGGAGGATACGAGGTGCGGATCGACTTGTTCGTCGCTCTCGCGCGCGCGCGCAGCTCGGTTTGAGCTCGGCGTGGCCTTCGATCGGCTCGGAGGCACGTCGCTGTGCTGCGGTCACATGGGCCAGGGCGGGAGCTGCAACAGCATGTGCACGTCAGTCAAAAGATAGAAAACCAGCGGGCACGTGAAGTGGTGTGTCGATTCGGTACGGTTTGACACCACGTTCGCGGACACGATGCTGGTCATGTGTCGGGGCCTAGTCGGGGCCAGTCATCGCATCGTGATTCGGTATCCGATCCGGCGGAGGGTGTGCACCGCACAGCGCACCGCGACCCGGCGCATGCCGCATGGCGGCGGCGCGCAGCTCGGGGCCACGCGCGTCCACTACACGACCACACCCGGTCCACAAAGACAAACCTCCATGCCACAACGCAAGGATACCCGGTCCGCTCAGACCGACGAGATCGCCTCACGATGATGCCTTTCGTTTCAGGGAGCTTATCGTTGCGATGAAACATGAATTCACCCGTTTCGCGTCACGTGTGCGCGCCGAGACGACCGAGCAGATCCACACTTGGCATTGTATTGAAGTTTGAACCCCCTCTAAATTACTAATTTACTACGATATATATAACCCGTACTCTATAAGGTGTGCGGACCGCCGTGCTGGCCACCGGGGCTGCACTGCGGGGCGCACCTCGCACGCCGAGGAGGACACGCGGGAGACGTCGGGAGTCTTTTCACGCCCGCAGGTTGAAGCTGCAGACGAAGACGTGTCGCCGGCCTGAAATGACCGGTAGGCCAGCGTGAGTGATCTGACCGGTCCACAAGATTGCCGTGCCGGGCTCGGGGCGCAGCATGAGGGAGGGCTCACCGCCCAGACCACCCACCCTCTCCGCGCGCTCCGACCAGAAGGCGGTGCCGCCACCCTCGAAGGCATCCAAGGGCGAGAGAGACACGAGAACGGTCAGCATGTGCTTGTCCTCGTGCGGCTCGAACTCGCCGCCGGCGGTGTAGACGTTGATCGCGGGCTCGTGCCCTGAAAAGGTGAAGATCATGTCGCCGAGGCTCGCGCGCTGCTTGAAGATGTGATATGCATCGTGCGGCCGCAGCGACTCGAGGTACCACAGCGTGCGCGCGAGGATGATCCGTGCAAGTGCATGCGTGCGACCGTCCAAATTGAGCCCATCGGTGTGACACTCAACCCGCGTCAGACCGTGGCGCCGGTGATAGTCGTTGAGGTGATTATTAGGGGCGTTGCAGGTGGGATTGCTTGCGCACCACAAGTCGGCGGCGGAGATCATGTGCGCGCATTCTCCAGCCGACACCATGGAAGGCAATGTGAGGACTGAGTCCTCAAGATTTGGAGCCAGTGGTGCGCTCGGATCGAGGCGCATCTCATGGAATCCGCCGCCGTCACGCACATGAGGGTTCACAGCCATGTACAGTGATCCCGTGCGCAATGTTCGCCAACCAAGAACGGCACGAATTTCCGTGTGGTCTGGCCTCGATCCAGGAGTAGTTGTGGCCCATGTCCAGCGGCTATTTCCTGCCTCGTTGCAAGTGCGCGTGAGCAATTTTGACACCGCCATCAAGATGAGGAAGGTGCACGATTCCCCTGGCTAGAAGGCGGCGAGGGAGGCGACGAGGGCGTTGAGCTTGGCAGCGCCAGCGGTGGGCTCGGAGGCGGCGAGGGTTGTCACATCTTTCGAAATGCCGAGTGTGAAAAAGCTGTGAAGAGAGCTAGGGAAAGCCAGCCCCTCCCGCGCAGCGTGGAGCGTGCCCCCCTCAAGGAAAGGCCCTTGTGTACTCGATGAAGATGTACTACGTACTGGCTCTCACTCGGCGCCACACACGTCGCCGAGCGCCACGTACGAGAGCACCGGCGCGCACAGCTGCGCCGCCTCGTGCACCATCGCCACGGCGGCGCTTGCATCGAGCTGGATGGTGGTGCAGAGCGCGCGAACCTGCTGCTTGAGCTCGACGAGCGCGGGATCGAGAGGCTCTGCGGGGGTCGCGTCGTTCCCCGGGGAGGCCTCTCGGGAAGCGCCGCCGTGAGCGCCCGGGGAAGCGCCGCCGTGAGCGCCCGGGGAAGCGCCGCCGTGAGCGCCCGGGGAAGCGCCGCCGTGAGCGCCCGGGGAAGCGCCGCCGGCCGGCAGCGAACGCCGAATGGCGCCCGCGGCCTCGGCGAACTCGGCGGCCGTTGTGGTCAGGATCGCCGTGAGCCGATGTGCGGCTGCGCGCAGGCAGAGCGCCTTCCATCGCGCACGCTCGAGCTCGCTCACAAACGGCCAATCGAGTGCATGCACGAGCGGCTCGCCCTCGAGCGACGCCCCCGGCTCCGGCTGTGACGGCTTGTCAGCTTCGAGCCGACAGCGCGCTGCGTATGCATGGAGCGCCGTCAGGGCAGCCTCACACACCTTGGCGAGGCATTGAGTGCAGAGTGCACGAAGCATTGCCACGCCCTTCTGTGCCACTACGGCGCGCTCGGCCACGCTGCTACCGCTAGTGCCCACGACGGCGCGCTCGGCCGCGCTGCTACCGCTGGTGCTACCGCTGGTGCTGGCACTGCCGCTGGCGCTGCCGCTGGCTCTCAGCGGCGGTGGCGACGCGCCGACGGGGGGGCCGCCGACGGGGGGGGCGCCGACGGGGGGTGCGAAAGGGCGAAGGCCAGGCGAGACTCCGCGGGTGAGGGCACTCGCGGCGGCGGCCCCCATGCCCCGTGCGGCGCGGCACGCGCGTGCCGCCTCGGCCTGCGCCCCCGCGCTCGCGTACTGCGCGAGGCGATCCGTCGGTGGTCCGCTCACGACGGCGCCTCGTTCCTTGCCCTGTCCCGGGGGACTGATCAGAGGTGCTCGCGGCGGCGCCTCGGACAGGGCCGCTTCGCTCACGAGCGCCTCGACGCCCGAGAGCGCACGCTCGAGTGTGGCGCGTTGTGAGGGCGCCAGCCGCTGGAGCTTGAACTGGACGGCATGCTGACAGCTGTCTCGCATGTTCTCGAGCGTCTGCATCATCATGGAGCCACTGCCATACTCTTCGAGCCACGCCTCGAAGGAGCGCAGTGGCGGCGGCGGCGGCGGACCGGGCGGCGGGCCGGGTGTCCTCGCAACCCCAGCACCGCTGGCACCGCCCGTGCCGCAGGCGACTGGACGCGACGGGGACGCCGGTGCCGCACGACCCGCAGTGCCCGACACGGCGCGCCGCTCCTCGGCTGCTGGAGGATCGTCTGTGAAAGAGTCTGTGAAAGAGTTTCCTCTCGAGGCCGTTGAGACGACCGTGTCGATCATGGTGTCGATGAGCTGCACATTGTCCTTGATGCCGCTCATCACGGCGCCCGTCGTGGCGTCGATCGAGCTCACGGCCAGCTGGGTCGTGCTCGCAAGATTCGTCACCGCGAGCTCGCCCACCTCGGAGATCTCATTGAGGACGACATCGGACGCGACGCGCAAGCTGCTGACCGCCACCTCGCCGCCGACCGCCTCGACGCCAGCAAGCGCGTCGTTGAGCACCATGTCGCCCACGACGGCGGCCACCTTGACCACCCCAGCGACGCTTTTCGAGCCATCCTGCGCGAGCGCACTTAGGCCCTCGAGCGACTCGGCCGCCATGACGCCGGCGGATTTCGACACCTGTGCGGGGAAGGCACACATGAGCGCTCAGGCGCAATCATCAGTAATCATCCGTTTCGTCACCTGTGCCGATCCAAGGCCATCAGAGGCGATCAGAGGCCATCCAAGGCCATCAGAGGCCATCTACGGTCCTCAGAGGCCATCTACGGTCCTCAGAGGCCATCTACGGTCCTCAGAGGCCATCTACGGTCCTCAGAGGCCATCTACGGTCCTCAGAGGCCATCTACGGTCCTCAGAGGCCCTCCAAGCGCGGGCTGTTCGTCACCTGCCGTCCGAGGCCACCGACATCAGAGGCGAGCTCCTTGAGCCCGCCGACCGCCTCGCCCATGAGCCCACCCAGCACGCTGCCGAACAGCCCGCTCCCAAACCGCCCTTCATCCATCGATGAGTGCGCCACGGCGCCCGGCGTGGCGCTCACTACGGCGCTCCGGATTGTCGGCTCGTCGGTGCTCACTACGGCGCTCTCGGATGGCTCCACCTCAGGAGTTGTGTTAAGCGTCGTGATGAGCGCAGGCGGATCACGCCAGCCATCATCATCGCCCCAGTCGTCATCATCGCCCCAGCCATCGCCACCCTCTGTCGCCCCCGCCCCCTCGCCCTCGTCCGCCCCCGCCATCAGCACCGCAGTAGTGTCTCCGGACGGAGCGTCGTGTTGAGCGTCGGCGTGGCTCATCTCTGGCAAGGCTGCATTCACAGTACGCACGTCTTCGCCCAAATCAGGCAACTCTTCGCCCAAGTCACCATCGCCCCAGCCGTCATGGTGGTCAACTCCGCCATCCGCCTCTTGTGCAGCATCGCCCTCGGAGGCGGCAGCCGCCGCCATCAGCGCCGCAGTCAGGCTACCCGACAGGCTGCCCAAAGGGGCAGCAGGGGAATACCTCCCTGAGATCTCGTCGCCTTCCTGCGCCAGCACCGCGGAAGCTCCCTGCGCCACCGAAGGTGCATCAGTCGTGGCTAGTGGCGCCGGCACCCCTGGAGGTATCAGCGCCTGCGAGGCGGCCGCCAGTGGTTCATCTCCTGCAGAGCCATGCACCCTGATGGCACGGGCGGCCGCAGAGGACTCGGCGCCGATCGCGGAGATCGTCTCGTCCCCAAGGACATCACTGGCCACCATCTCCCCCATCACGGACGCCACCTTGACCACATCTCGGCCTGCGACGCTTGCCATGCTCGTCACGTCGGTCGCGAGCTGCAAGATGCCACCCGCCGACTCGGCGACGAGCCCAGTCGCCACCGCTGACAAGCCGCCCAGCAGGGAGCCGCCCCAGCCCCAGCTACTCGCTCGCTCGCTCACTTTGGCACGCTCGCTGTCCGCGTCAGCGCTTGCCGCGTCCGCTGCGGAATTCTGACGAAGGATCTCGTGCAACGGGCGCTGCTGCGCGGCTGCCATGGGCAGCGTCGCATCCCATAACACTTCCCACAGGTTCGAAGGCTCGTAGAATCGCGAGCTCAGCCGCCCGTTGGAGCCGTCGGGGCACGGCGCCTCGCCCTCGTCCACGAGCCAGTCGCGAGGAGAGTGCCAGCGCACAAAATCGCCGAGAGTGCAGCCGGGATTGGCCGCCTTGAACGCTTGCATGTCCGACTTGAGGTTCGCGGACTGATGACGCGCGCGCAGCAGCCGGGCCTGCTCAGAGTCGCCGAGACGCTCGTGGATGTCCATGAGCATCTGCTGCTCAGCGACGGCAGACTCCTCGCTGAACACGCCCGGGTCCTGCGTGAACGGGCTCCACAGCCGCAGGCCGCTCTCAATGCCAACGAGGTTGGGCAGCCGCTCGCGCGCTCCGATGCGCTCGATCCCACGGGCGGCTTCCTCTTCTGCCTCTAGCTCCGCCTGCAACTCGGCCCCCAACCTCTCCGCCTCTGCCTTCTCGGCCGCCAACTCCGCCTGCAACTTGGCCTCGAGAACCGCCGCTTGCTCGGCCTGCACCCGCCGCGTCTCAACGGCCACGCGCTCCTCTTGAAGCTCTGCCATCCGCCGTGTCTCCACCGCTCGCTCCTCGTCGTTCAACTCAGGCGCCGACGCTGCGGCTATTACAATCGGCAGGCCGAGCGCCTCGCTGCCATCGCCCCATCCATCGCCACCGTCGTCGTCACCCCATCCGTCGTCGTCACCCCATCCGTCGCCGCCGTCGTCTGCGGCTGCAGCATCCAGCTCAGCGGCCAGCGATCCTGGCACCAACGCCGCCGCCTCCGCAACCGTCTCCGCTGCCTCCACTGCCTCCGCTGCCTCCGCTGCCGCCGCTGCCGCCGCTGCGGCCGCTGCCGCCTCCGCTACGGCCGCCTCAGCCACCACCGCGTCCGCCTCCGCTGCGGCCGCCTTATTATCGGCCGCCGCCGCCTCCGCTGCCGCCGCCTGCGCCGCCTCTGCCTCCGCTGCCGCCGCCTCCGCCGCTTCCTCGGCCGCCCACGCCTCCTCCTCGGCTCGCATCTGAGCCTCCATCTCTGCAAGCGCGGCGGCGCGGGCGGCCAGCTCTGCCGCCCTGGACTCAGGCGCCGACAGCTGTGGTGTCATAGGCTGTGGCGGCTGCGGCGCGCTGGGGTGTGGCGGCTGCGGCGCGGTGCGCATCCATGGATGACATAGCAACTCCTCGGCGGTCAAGCGCTCATGTAGCTCCTCCTTGAGACAGCACGAAATGAAGTCGCGGGCGGGCTGGATCGCGTCGGTCGCCCAGACGGCGCCTTGGAAGCTCGAGCGCAGTTCACGTGTCGCAGCGATCAGCTGGGCTGCGAATTCCGCCGAGCCTTCGCGCCCGACGTCTGCGGGCATTTCTACTGGGAGCTCGGCACTCAGGAGAACGTGAGCCGTCACGCCCGCGCTCCATACATCACAGCTCGCGTCGTATGGAATGCCTTGCAGCGCACCAGTTGGATCGGCCTCGGCCTCAAGCCACGAAAGCACCTCGGGCGCCGCGTACTCGGGCGAGCCGGCGACGCCGGTCATCAAGCCATCGGACGTGTTGGTGAGGAGCGCCGCATATCCAAAGTCGATCAGGGTGAGGTGTGGCGAGCCGCCGTCGTTGCCTCCCCCGCCGCCGTCGCCGTCCCCCTCGTCTGCGAGACCCGAGATCACGAGGTTCTCTGGCTTCACGTCGCGGTGGACGACCCCGAGCGCGTCAAGCGCAGCCAGGGCCTCGAGCAGCTGGTGAAGCACCGAGCGCGCCATCTCGACAGGCAGCGCGCCGTGCTGAGCAAGGTAGTCAAAAAGCTCGACGCCGCGCACCCGTTCCATGCAGAGCCAGACGGCATCGGGCGTGCTGACCACCTCAAGGAGGGCGACAACGTGCTCGGTGCCCAACGTAATGCGGAGCGCGGTCACCTCCGAATGGAGCATCGAGACAAGCTCCTCGTCCATGTCGGACGTATCCACCCGCTTGAGGGCGATCGTCTCGGAGGCGCTCGATGCGCCCACCGGGGCGCTTGGGCCCATCGCGCAGTCGGCGGCGTACACTTTTGAGAACTGGCCCTCGCCCAGCAGCGCGTGCGTGTGGTATCGCTCCTCTATCGACGACAGCCGAACGTCGCACAACGCGAGCAGCGCGGCGGCGAACCCATCAGCCGCATTCGCCGCCGCCTCCGCAGCAGCTTCATCAGCCTCAGCAGCCTCAGCAGCAAACCCCTCAGCAGCGTTCGCCGCCGCCGCTGCCACAGCATTAGGAGGCGGGGCGTCGGCAGTGGGCTCGGGTGCTGAGGGTGCTGAGGGTGCGAGTGGCGGTCGATCGGCGCCCTTGCCCCAACTGCCGTCACCCCACTCGTCGCCCTCGTCGCCCCAAGCGTCGGCGTCGCCGACCATTGCGTTGTCTGCCGTAGCCTCCTTAGCCGCCGCCTGCGCCGCCTCCTCCGCTGCCGCCGCCTGCGCCGCCGCTGCCGCCGCTGCCGCCGCCTCCGCCGCTTCCTCGGCCACCAACGCCTCCTCCTCTGCTCGCAACTGAGCCTCCATGTCCGCAAGCGCTGCGGCGCGGGCGGCGGCCTCGTCAGCCCCAAATTGGACAGCCGCAGCTTCATGAACCACCTCCGTTTCTAGTGCCAGCCGCTCAGCTTCAGCCGTCTCGTCCTCGGCTTTCTCCGCCGCCGCCACCCTCTCTGCCTCCACCCTTTCCGCCTCTGCCCCCTCCGCCTCCGCCCTCTTCACCTCCGCCCTCTCCACCTCCGCCCTCTCTGCCTCCACCCTCTCCGCCTCTGCCCTCTCCACCTCCGCCCTCTCCGCCTCCGCCCTCTCCGCCTCCACCCTCTCCGACTCCACCCTCCCCACCTCCGCCCTCTCTTCCTCCGCCCTCTCCGCCTCCACCCTCTCCGACTCCAACCTTTCTGCCTCCACCCTTTCCGACTCCGCCCTTTCCGCCGCCACTCTCTCTGCCTCTGCCCTCACTGCCTCTGCCCTCTCCGCCTCCGCCCTCTCCGCAGCCGCCCTCGCGTCCGTCGCTCGCCGCTTCGCTTCGGCTTTTCGATGTGCCTCGGCCCTCTCCGCGGCCGCTCGCGCTTCCGCCGCCTCTGCCGCCGCCGCGGCGGCCGCTGCCGCTGCCGCTGCCGCCTCGACCTCCGCGGCAGCGGCGGCGG